>BPLS01028124.1:67420-113103 GCA_019656275.1 Rhododendron kiyosumense
TTCTTTTTTGTGTGCTGGTAACACTTGATAGTCCTACAATTTTTTGGCTGAACCCGTGCAAAGGGCTACTTGAATGTGAATGTACCATGACATTGCTGTTGTTTTTTCTACCCTGCTGTAGATTGGGTTTGTGTGTATCTTCCTGTCACCTGTTTAGAGACAAATAGGCTTTCCAGCAATACCATTTCCGGCTCGAAGCTGTGCATTTTATAGTTTGTGCACTTGATGCATTTGGTTTGATTTTTGGTGGAATTTAGTGCGAAGAGTATTTTGTTTTTGATTGGGTGGAAGAAATTACATCAAAGCATCGTCAAATCATGTACATCTTTCATAAAGCAACTGCAAATTTGTATGGTACTTAGCATCTAGCAAGGGTGTCAGGACGCGAAAGGATCTTCTCATGCAATGATTGTCTTATTTGATGAAAGAAACACTCATTTGGCCTCAATGCGTAAATCTTTCATTCAAAAATTTAGATTGATCAGATATGCATAAATGCTTGATCGAATCATATTCGTCATCAAATGACTCAAACGGATACCGATTCCAGTCAACCTAATTTGTTACAAGGATGAAGTACATATCAATATCTACAAAATGAACAACTTTAATCGTCGAATGGAACAATGGTAAGTTCTATTTTGCATCACATGATGAATCACAAGAAAATTTTTTGAGTCGTGTATGCTAGATAGTAATTACTGTGAGCATAAGGACAGCCCCAGGGCAGAGAGAATATTTAACCACTTATGCTGAAGGATGTGGCTTCTTTGCAGTGAGTCCCTCCAGATGCATCGTAGCCATTCATATTTTTAATGGCCGCGATTAAAAGAAAAGGAAAAGTTTAACTTTTTTTCTTAAAATTTAGACCATTGAATGCAATTTGACGTCCAAACGTGAACTGCAGACAAGCCAAATTCTGTGCTGAATAGCACGATGAGAGAGAGAGAGAGAGAGAGAGAGAGAGAGAGAGAGAGAGTTCCCTTAAAAAAAAAACTAACATCGACTCTGAAACTCAATTTTAACGCAAGGGGCAAGAACCCTAGGGAACCCGTTTACTAGTATAAAAAATTGGTGGGATGTTTACTATAGCATGTTTGTAACCCACTAAGTCCACTTCTAAATTTCATAACCCATCTAATCCACTAATATAGTTATATAACCAAATAACTCCAATTTACTTAAAATGAAATATTTTTCAAGACCAAAAAACCCTCCTATATACCATATAAAGAAAGAAACCCTAGATCACAAAACAGATCCGAGCCTCCCCTCTCACCCTTTCTCTCTCCTCTCCTCCCCTGGTGAACCGTCCGCCTCCAAATTATCCACGCCTACGAGCTCTCCCTCACTCACCTCGAATTGGATCAGGCCCGTGCTATCCATAATGGTGATGCTTACCAACAGGCGGCTACTGCCGCCGCCCCCGCCCTTGATGGACGCCGTCGACATGGCCCTCGATGGACGCCACCACCATGGCCAGAGATGGACCGGCCCGTAAATCACCGTGAATCGATTCACCAGGCATCGAATGGAGAACATACGCAAAGTCATGGAGAAGAGTACATTGTTCCATGTGAAAGGATCATCAAAAGTTTAGGCCATGGATCAGCTAAAACAAACGCGATCATCCTTTGAATCTCTCAAAAACGACAGAAGCGCGCACATTGTTCCATGGGAAAGGATCATCAAAAGTTTAGGCCATGGATCAGCTAAAATGGACAATCTTCCTTCATACCTAGAAAAAGATCAGGCGTCTAGAGAAGTTAACAAGACTTGAAATCTAAAGTATTTCACCATTTGAGGGCTTATCAGGTGAAGCAAACACTAGCTCGTCTTCGTCGTTTCCATCTACTTGAGTGTCACAATCTGGCGGTGAACCAGACACTTGAACCTCTTCTTCGTTTCCATCTACTTGAACCTGACAGCCTGACAATCTTGCGAAGGGTCCTGTACTCCACTTTCACTGTTTTCAGAGTGGAAATTGATGGGAAACTTTGTAACTCTGGGTTTGTCGGATAATATATCTCTTTGGACCTTATCAATCAACACCTTGGCAGGAGGTTCCTCTCTTAGCTGCGCATCCTCGTAATCGTTGTTTACATAATATATAGCCCACTCGAATAAATTCCTGACCTAGATAAGAACATGTCAATAAGAACACCGTCACGCCAATTATGTCATCTTCACGGATCTTTGAAGGATCTGGGGGATCTGCTTGATGCAAGTGGCCAATAAGATAATATTGGATTAGACTCGATACATAAGCATTCTAAATAGGAAACTCACAATCAAGCACTTAATTTAAGGTGTCGGTACAGTTACCTCAAAGACAAAACGATAGTTCCCAACGTTGACAGGCCCGACAAGTACACTTTCTAAAACTTGATCATAAGTTTCATCCATTCAATATCTGCGTAAAACAATTACCCAAAGCAAAGAGAAAACAAACTTCTCTGTGGGACTAATGTTCAACGAATTCCTCCGTAGTACAATATGCAAAGATGCATGAAACTAACCAGATAGTATTGCCGTTAAGCCGTCCATGATGATGGAGAGATAGAGAAGTGGAGTCATTTCTCTGACGTAATCCACAACTTCTTTCTCACCACTATATGCATATCCTAGAATGGAGCGGCAACAAAAGAGAGTCGCACTTACCATAATTCCCTCTGCAACAGAAAGAACCATCACAGTGCAGACACGCAGTTGAGCTGCCCGTGGATTTCCAGCTCCTAATTCATTTGAAACCCGAGTGCTACAGATATGATGGTAGTGTTTGGTTGGAAGTTTAGTTTAGTTTAGTTTTGGTAATGGGTGGAGATAGAAATAGAGTAATGATTGAAGATAGGGGTAATGATTGGAGAGAGATGAGAAAGTAATAATTGAAAAAATAGAATAATGATTGGAGAAAGAAATAAGGTAATGATTGGAAAACAAACTAAAACTAAAACTAAGTTAATAACCGAACAAAGCCGATATATTTTACGCTTTTCCGTTATGCATGCACTGATGCACATAAATGCTTCAACTAGAAACAAGCTTAAGAAAACAGTTATAATGTTATATGTAAGAGATGCATTTTCCCTCAAGGAAACAGCTATCGAAAGCAAAACCTTGCAGCAGCACCGATAGAATATGGGATGAGAGAGTGCAGTGAAGTAGTTATAAGGCTGTTCACACAAATGGCAAAATATGATAAGCACTTAAGTAGAAAAAGTTCATATAACCGAAATTCACAAGAATAGAGAAGAAGCATACCAGATTGAAAGCACGGAAGATTCGAGTTCTGGGTTTGGTAGAAGCCCAGACAACAATACGAGGAGTTCAAATGACCACCATTCAAGGCTGTACATTTTGCATGGGCAGTAAGTATCAGGATCGAAAAGGGACTTAGAAAGTACGTAAAACTAAGGCAACGTTTGGTTCGCTGGAAGGAAACTGCAATGAAATGGCATTCCCTTTGGATGTTTGTTTTTATTACAAAAGGAAATCATTACTCAAAACAGTTTAGATGAATGGCCATTCCACCAGGAGACCAAGGAATTACGATTCCATTCGTCTCGAAAAACACCAGCTAACCAAATGCACCTAAGTGCACAATCCGTGCTCATAGAAATACCAAACCATTCCCGGCAGAAGGAAGAGCGAAGCGGAAGAACTCTCCAATGCTCAGGAAAACATCCCTTGAGCAAGGAGCGCGGCTTTTTTCACATATTGGAGAGTATTTCAAATAAATCCCAAGCGCGATCACATCCACCCAATACGACATACTAATTGACAATGCCGCTCCCTTAGTTCCTAACCCCGACTTAAAAACTAAAGCCCAACAAAGAGGTATGTGAAAAGATAAAGTGAGAGCTGAGCATAAAAGCATCGGAAGGATCAAACTATGAGTTTGCAAGTACGGAACCATTGTTTCCAGAATAGCATAAGAAAATAGCGAGGGAATTAGCCAAATTGCATATTTGCCAGCTTCCATCAAAACTATAGGGTCTTGGCCTGAGAGCACAAGCAGTTTGTCCGTGAAGATCCAGAGAAGAGATATCCGTAGACAAACTAGAATGAGGGACAATATGGATCCATAAGTATAAGTTCCAAGCTTTCGATACTGGTCTGCTCCATAAGCTTGCCCACACAGGGTTTCCAATGCACCAGCCATCCCAAACTGCATACATATAATTAGTAGTCAATTTGTTGATTTTCACATCGAATCGTTACATGACTAAGCAAATTACATGTGGGGCCCACGGGATCATAGATAGACATTATATGAATAGTGGATTAGTTGTACTGTATTTAGTTAGAGTGAAATAAAGATGATGGAGATTAGTTTTTACCGTTGGATGGGTAGTGAAATAATCGAGAGAAGGGGACTGAATAATGCCACTCCTCCCTTGGTATTAGTTAATATCCCACACCACATGGGGCACTAATTACTAAATGGAAAAATGATGCACCATTATCCAATCCGGCTCTAGGTACAACGAAAGACCGGATTTTGAAAAAAGAAAACATGTGACCCCACCCCTTAGCCCCACTTCTCTTATCCTAAAATCAAACATGCTTTAGGTACAACTGTCCCATCTTTTATGGGATTGGTTATCTAACAAATAGGTAATCCTTCCACAATATATTGCATTATTCGTAAATGAGATTCATGTGATTTCTTATCCACCTCAAATTTTATTTCTTTTCATGCTTTCTGTATTTCACCATTCATTTTAAGCAAACCAGAAGATTTTACTTAAAGCTAAAATAAGGGTTCAGAAATTGACAAAAAAAAAAGTGTCCCCTTACTCTCTAAAGAGTCCAAACGGAGATACAAACTAAGTAGTCTAAGGCACCGCTAATTGGTTTCTTGACAACAAATGTGTACCATCCCAAGCATAAAAATAAGGTACCTAACACCAATCAACAAAAATTTGTTTTTTGCTTACTTACAAAGAGAGGTGACCCAAAAAGGAGGAGGAAAGTTGCAAAGCAAGTTTGGGGCTAGTCCATATAGAGCTTTGCTCTGACTTTAATTGGAACCCTCGCAAGTTGACGGTGCGATTAGTCCTCTAGGATTAGTCGATGTTTGAAATTGTAAGGACATAGAGTATGGAACAGTTTACCTCACAATCTGTTAATCAAAGAACCGAATACTAGAAATCGGATTAGTTGCTGTTTGGGTTGAGTCGCGGACTAGGTCGCTATTTTTAAGACGTTTTGCGGCTCCGCCCTCTTTGTGTGTGTAAGCTAGCCTGAACAATTGACTTATCAAAAAATATATAATCAAAAGGAAGGCAATATTTGGAAAGGCTCCGCCAACCGAACTCTTTTTGTTTTCACATAAATTCAGGGGCCGTTTGTATAACAAGACTAATAGTGAAGACATATATAATTTCATCTCATTGGATATAAAACGTCATTATGCTCTGTGGGACTTCAAATTTGATGGAGTATTAATCGATAACAATTTTAACCAAACACTGATATGCTGTCCCTTTGAATATGTAGTCCAATTTGAGGCTCATATCAGATCAAAGAATCATAATTGGAACTTTTTATTGGCGGGCAATGTCACAAAAGAATGGCACTACCATTCACTTTTTTGAGACGGTGTTTTTAATTTATTTATTTTTGTTTGTAAATCTAGCTGTGACTGATAACCACTTTTCTCTTTTTATTCAAGCGTTTGTGAATTCGATTCAAAACGATACAATAACAGAACACTACAAACCAAAAAAGAAACAAGAACGATGCAAAACAGAAAAGTTTTTTTTGTGTGTGTGCAGTGTTATGAATAATTTATTCAATACAAACCAGATAAGTTTTTAAAAGGTTCACTAAATTTGATGGTACCTAAGTACCTAACACCAAAAAAGAAACAAGAACGTTGCAAAGCAGGGTAAACTATTGACAAATCCCAGGGGCACATAAAGAAAGGATCAGATTCTCTCCGGTCATTGTCCCAAACAGTCCAACAATTTTGTCACCGCCCAAAGGATACTTACCGGCACTACAAGAAAAATGGTCATTTCCGGCATTTTTATTACCGGCATTTTACTTAATGCCGGAAAAGCCATTTTTACCGGCATTTCTTGAAATGCCGGAAAAAAATAATTATTCCCGGCATTTGTTTAAAAAAATGCCGGCAAAAGTCAATTTTTTCCGCCAAAATAATACCGTTAAACTATTACCGGCATTTGTTGAAAAAAATGCCGGGAATACTCTCCGTATAATATAAATATTTTTCTTTGTGCAATGGGACTCAATATGGTGGCTAGCCTAGATGGTAGTCCCACGCGGGCGCGAGCCAAAGGTCATGAGTTCGAATCTTGGGGAGGACAATTTCTCCACAAAATTTGAGTGCCACGTGGGCGCCACTCAAGCGCCACACGATGGACACGTGGGCGACAAATAAGCACCACGTGGCGGACACATGGGCGCCACGTGGCGCCCACATGGCATTTTGTCTTATATGTTATAGTTTTTCCCGGCATTTGTACAAATGCCGCAAATGAGTCCAACTATTCCCGGCATTTATATAGACCTTTCCCGGCATTTGTACTTTTACCGACACTCTTCTAGACGGCATATGTAATAAATGCCGGTAATACCTAACAAATGCCGGTAATACTCTTTACCGGCATTTTTTTAACTTTTAGCGGCATTTATAAAATGCCGGGAAAAGCAAAATTTCTTGTAGTGCGGTAAACTATTTGATATTTGAGCCCATAAATGTGAGGAAGCTCCGGCAACTGTCTGAGATAGTTACTGGAGAGGATAAATCCACCATAGAGAAAATATATCTACTCAATTATATCTTGTGACACTGCACCACACAAATTACTGTTACACTCGGTCTTAATCACTTATTCTACCCAACTTGAGAGCAACAACGTAAAAAGGAAAGAATTAGAGGAAGTAAGAAGAAATGTCTTCTTATTTAATTTCTAATACAACGAACTTACGTCAATGTTTTCTTTGCCATTGAATCCCAAATGCAAAACAGTTATGGGGCAATCATTGACTATGTCCATTTTAAGTACCTTGCTTTGCTATTAACCTTCTCTGCTGTTAACAAGATATGTACATACATAAAGGGGCAAATCCTGTGCACGAGGCTCCTGCCATTGCGGGATCTGGGGAAGGGTTGATATATGCATCCTTACCCTTGCAAGCGGAGGGGCTATTTCCGAGACTCGAACTCGTGACCTCTAGATTACAATGGAGCAACTTTACCGCTGCGCCAGGCCCACCCTGCAGATATGTACATACATACAACTCAAATAAGCCCAAAACTAAATGGGGAACTAGCTACCCAACAAATGGAAACTATAAATTCCTCTACTTGCAGAAGAATAGTCCTCTTATCTCTCCATGGACTCACATTGGGTATACTGTGTTACCATTCTGTTTCCTTTTCTCTGCTAGATTTGGTCAGTTCCATGCTAAAGATCATCCTTCCTGTCTTCCTTCCTTCCTTTTCTTGACTTTGTTTGCCTGCAAGATCCACAATAAAATTAATTCATTGTTCGAAGAATTGTATAGCTACACTTTGGATGTCATTTTCCTCTATTCTCCAAATCGTTATCGCTGTTGAAGAGGTGTAAGGAATAACAATTTTTGGTTTCATGCCTATCTTCAAATTTCGCATAAAGTTCTTATATCTTGTTATCCTTTCTAGATAACCAAGCAATCCGGAAAACTACGACCAAATTTTAGTAACGACAGAATAAATAAGAACCCAAAATTGCACACAAAAAAAGCAACATTGAAATGATATTGAAGCACGACATTTTATACTTCAGAAATGTTGTTGTATGGCTGAAAACGAATAACTTTATGAAGTGTTCAAATCATGACCGGCTTAGAATTGTCAATCATTGAACTATCCAAAGTTCCAAACTTTGAAAGTTAGCTATCACCCATTGCCATTAGAACTTGATGGAAATTTTTTATTCCGAATCATGAAGGATGATAGAACCGTTTCGTTCATCAAAATTAAAAGGCTCCACCACAACGAAGATTTGGACAATAGGATGGAAACAGGGAATAAGCAAGGAGAAAGATATTAGTACACTAAAGCTGCATCAGCCATCAAAACATTAGAAGAATTTACTTGAAATTGTGCCAATAATTTATTACTTCCCCATTCGACAATTTCAGTATGCATAAAAACTGCAAAAACAACAGATGAAAGAAGTCTGTTTGATGACACTAAAAAACTGTACATGAACATTTCTCGGAAAAGATCAATCATCGAAGGTAGTCTTGAATCTCTCTAAGCCTAATGCAGAAAAAAAAGACCACTCATTTTTGGAAAAAGGATGCATATTTAAGATTTTTCATGTTTTTCACGAGGAAACCCAAAATGAAAAAAGGATGCACAAGTAATCAGCATGTGAGAATTTGAAACATGAAAACGCTGAACCAGCTGTATGGGAGACTGAGAAACTTACCTTCTGATGTTCAACACAGTCAAGGCAAGAACCCTTCAAAATGGAAAGCGTGCTGCATCTAAAACCCCAACTTTTCATTCTGGAACTAACTTCGATGATTTGTCGTGATTAACCATGCAATCAAATCTGGACTCTAAATATGTGGCCGGACATGAATCTAGGAAAAATGAATCTGGGGAAAAAATGGCCAAAGTTATTAGAATGTGCACTCATGTCAATGTAGGCTTGGGGTATTAACCAGAAAATATACTTCATAGGCAATCGTTTTCTGCCAACTACAATTGCCACTTCAAATATTGTCTTTTGCTAGAGCCAATGGCGACTCAGGAGTTTCGGAACATGGGATCACTCATAATCCTCAGTACTGTTACTAATTAATTGTAAATTTTTTGACAACTCGATCGAGCTAGCTGGCCCAATTTACGCTTACGTCAACTTATTCCTAGTGATCCAATCCCACCGTCGACTATCAGGGAGTACAACTAAAGCCTAGGCAAAGCCCTGCATGGAGTGGTCGCATAAAAAGTTATTACACATGAGACGTTCAAACCTAAGAGCCAGCTCATGAAGGAGCAAATCCAAAATCTCAAGCTTCAACCACTAGGTCAAACCCTTGAAGTGCTATTATTAATTAACAAAAACGTCTATAGTACATTTAAAGCTCAAACAAGCATTTTTGGTGGTGTTTCAGAACGAGCTGGGTTTCATTCGTCTTTTACTCCATCGGTTAAATCGGGTTAATTTTTTGTGGTGTCAAAGATTTACAAAATTTCTAGTGTGGTGTCAACATTAAACTTTAATGTGTCATTTATTAATTTTGCAAAGAATTCAATATAGGAATAGAAAAAAAAAATTCCCTGGGGTCACCCAAAGTGTGGTGTCACACTGTCACTTGTGGCTAGAGGTGTCAAATGAGCAACTAGTTTGGTGGGTTTTGATTAAAAAGTTAAACAACTTTTTATATTTATTTAAATTTTTTTTGCATTTGTTTATTTTGCATCAAACTTTTGCAGCTTATTGATCCGTTTCAACAAGTTGGAAAAGAAAAAATTATAATTGAAACTCACAATTTTTTGAATAAAGACAAAAATAAGTCTAAAAGACAATTTTTTTTGGAAACTGATATTCACGCTCCACTTTTACTGATGGTGCTCCACTTTTAACTTGAAGTTACTAGTAACTTCATGAACAAGTGGAGTGCCATCAGTAAAAAGTGGAGCGTGAATATCAAAATCCTCTCTTTTACTTATTTTTAGTCTTTTTAAAAAAATTATGAGTTTCAATCAAATTTATTTTTTTACTTTTCCGATTCCTCCCGATGAGACAAATTAATAAGTTACAAAAGTTTAACACAATGCTAACAAATATGAAAAATAAATTGAATAAAGACAAAAAAAAAAATCGTTTTGACTTATTAAGTCAAAAGAAAAACAAAACCTAACAACAAAAATTAACAAAAATAAATAAATACAAAACCATACCTCAACTTCAAGATTGTCTGTTAATCGTCCGAGGAGTACTGTACTAGTTCGCCACTCTCTTTCTTGCACCGCCCCTCCAATTTTGGACATCCCGTAATTCGCAGCTTCCTCAGATTATTTTGACCCCTCAGCCCATCCGGCATAGACCTCAGATTACTACAATACCCAATCTCTAAGTCTGATAGCGACTGGAGGCTTCCTAGACAGTTTGGTAGAGTAATTAATCCTTCGCAACACCATATCTCCATACTCTGGAGAGAATTCAAATGTCGCATGCCCTCTGGAAAAGATTGTATCTCAGGACATCCATTGATAATCAAGGATCTGAGGGAAGTTAAGCCTTCCAAGCCCTTAAGGTTCGTAAGACTGTCACATCCAGTTATAAGAAGAAAGTCCAGAGAGTTTATGGTTTCGAGTCCTTGCAAATTTCCTAGTTTAGGGCAGTCATCAAGTGTCAATCGCTTCAGAGAAGATAAACCAGACATCTGATTTTGCAGAGTCTCGATATTAGGCATCCCCCTTAGCTCTAGGGACTCCAAGGCTTCGTGATTATTCACTGACTTGAGTAACATTTCATTGTCACCGATCCCCAATCTCTTAAGTGTTGGAAGGGCAGGCAAATTAGTTAGCTTGGGGCAGCTGTTTATAGCCAACTCTTGTAGGCGCGGGAAAACATCTTGTCTATCCATTGTCGTCCATTCCTCCAAACTCGGCATTCCTTGGAGACTGAGTGTCTCCAGCGCCTGGAATGAAATTTCCCCATCTCCATAACACTCAGGGTCGAAGCACTTCAGAGAATCCATTCCATTGATATCGAGTTTCTTAAGGGAGTGTAGTTTCCCAAGAGGCGGAAGTTGTTCACATCGTGAACAAGAATATAGAGAGAGCTCAACCAGATTTTTAAGAACCGAGCACGTCATCCAATTTGGAAACTTTGAACCTCGGTAATAATTTATACTCAGCTTCTTCAGATTCGAGTGAGGTTGGAGACTCTCAAGCACCCCTTCAACATCATTGGGTAAGTTTTCTTCTCCGTGATCACTCCAACGTAAATTCAGAGAAACAAGATCACGTTTCCTCTTTAAATTGGCATTCTCGGCGTCCGCTGGACTTCTTACATTATCAAGTTCCTTTATTTCCAGCTCCTCCGCAAGATTTAATTCTTTCAGCTCACCAATACGGTAACCCTCAGCTTGGCCCACAATGAATATGCTTAGTCTTCGCAGGGAAGTCAGCTGTCCCAATTTAGGAGGCATAGAAATAAGAGAATCACACCTTTTAATGTCCAGGTATATGAGATTTCTCATATGTTTCATGCGTTTGGGCAACTTTTGAAGCTCTCTACAATATTTAAGTTTCAAAGTCTCTAGGTTTTGGAGATCACATATTGATTCTGGAACGTATAGTATTCTAGAGTTCGACATGTTGAGGTATCTAAGATGAATTGAGTTGGAAATTGATTTTGGTACCTCCCAAAAAAAATTGCAAGTATTCGAACTCAAATCCAACACTCTGAGATAGTTCTGTTTCGATATCCAAGGAGACACTTCTTTCCAAGAAAAACTAGTGTTTGGATGTAAAACAAACGACCGTAGAGATGGAACCTCAAGCGTAGCCTCATTCAAAGTTACTTCCCCTGCTGAGCGACTGTTAAGAAGCAAGTGACGAACCTTTCCTGGAACTTTCAGATCCTTATGCGAGTCTGTAACATATAGTAAATCATATTGCATAACAGATAGCGCCAGATCGTGCATAAGATCGTGCATTTTACATACTGTTTTGCCATCTGAATTCTCCTCCACATCTTGTAAGAAGGACCTCCAAACTAAGTCATTAAAAATCTCATGGCCCGTATCATGCAAAGTTGTTTCTCCTTTAGAGGGAATAAAACCATTTGCCATCCACAGTTCAATCAGTGTGTCTTTCTCCATCTCACTATCTTTAACAAATATACAACAATAAGCAAAACATTGCCTCAAGTGTGGAGGTAAATTGTCATAGCTCAACCTTAGGGCAGGCAAGATAGTACTTCCATCGTCTGGTAGATCCCAAATCTTACTGTCCCTCACAGATAACCACTCACTTTCACTACTTTTAAACTGCAAGAGGCTTCCTAGAGCTTTTATCGCTAAGGGCAACCCTCTGCATTTTTTGATTATCGCCTTCCCAATCTCAAACAGCTCATGGTTTTCCTCCATCCTTTGATTGTCAAAAGCTCGTTGCTTAAACAAGGACCAAGAATCATCTTCCGATAGACCAATCATATGGTGCACAGGGAGCGTAGCCATAATATGAGCAACTTTCTGACTCCTTGTTGTGACTACAACCTTACTGCCTTTAGCTCCACACCTAAGTACATCTTTTAGTTTATTCCACTTCTCGTGGTACTCATTCCACACGTCGTCCAAAACAAGCAAATATCTCCTGCCGCTCAATTTTTTTTGGAGGCAGCGCTGAAGTGGATCCAAGTTCTTAATATCGCGCTGAAGTGGATCCAAGTTCTTAATATCGCGTGTGTCTCCTTCTATGGACTCTACAATCGCTTCTATTAGTCTCTTTATGTCGAAATCATCAGACACGCTAACCCAAAGTCTTAAATCGAAGTGCCCCTCCACCCTCTTATCATTGTACACCAATCCAGCGAGTGAAGTCTTGCCAAGGCCCCCCATGCCGCATACAGCAAACACCGAAACACCGTTGTGGTCGCTCAAATCGTCGAGCAACATTTCAATAATCATTTCTTTCTCGTCATTCCTTCCAAGAATTTCGGATTCATTCACGAAGGAACTGGTCTGTCTTCCCTCCAACGTACGAGATTGGGGCACCATCAAACCCTCCGTCAGTTGAAAACTTCTCTCCCTTGCAATTTTATCTAACCTCTCCTCCACATCCTTAATCTTATTCCCCATTTTCAATCGAAATATAAGCCGATTTCGAAGAGAAAAAAAGGCACTTACTCGATGTATTGCCCCTCTTTGAGAATCCAATTTTCGTTTCAGGGATTCGGTGGCAAATTCGTCCAACACGTTGTCGGCATCGTAAGCTGAATCCTTGAGTTTTCGGAGCCAATTCTTGACGGCCTCGCTCGTCCATTGCTTGGCCTCTGCATCAACAAGCACAGCCTGGATTGAACTCAGAGTACTCTCCAGATTCTTCAGCTCGGCTTCAAGACCCCAGGCGATTCCGAATTGCTGCAGGGCTGAGGAGGTCAAGGTTGTGAAGATTGTCTGTAAGAGAGAGGAGAGGAGTACATCTGCCATGGCTGGCTCTGGTTTTTTCACAACGAGATGAGATGAAAATGAAATGCAGAGTTTTTTTGAAGATGAAAGAAAGGAAAATTGGGAGTGAGAAAAGTAGGGAGGGAGAAAAGCAGAAAGTAGGGAGGGTCCGGAGGGATAAGGTTTTGGGTGGGTATGGTGGTTTCTTTCATTTGTTTTCCACATAGGGGGCGCCACACGTTGTTGACTTCAGTGTTTTCACCCAGAAAACTCTCTCTCGCTATCACGCGGGAGATTTCAAAACGGTAGATGTGGAGAGGAATTACCGGGGAGTACATTGTACAACCAAAACAAAATGAACATAGGAGAGTAAAATGAGAGAAAGAAAATAAAATGGTAAGTTGGCTTTGTTTGGTTGACATTTTAATTTAGTTTTGGTAGTGGGTGGAGAGAAAAATAAGGTAATAATTGAAGAGTGAGATAATGATTGGAGAGAGATAGATAAAAAGATATGAGAAAGTAATAATTGAAGAAATATGGTAATGATTGAAGAAAGAAATAAAGTAATGATTGAAAAACTAAACTAAAATGGTTATCATTTTTGAACTCTAATTTTTTATAGATTTATTTTTTTTAGTGCCTAAATTACACATAGTGAAACAAAATTTGGAATACATTAATAAAAAGTTGAGTGCAAAAATTATTTTTTGCATTTTTATTAAAAAAAAATTGTAAAATCTTGCGATAAAATACTCATAGTTATTAAAACTTACTATTGATATGCATGGATTATGAAAAGGACTTTTTGTTTTCTCAAGTCATTTCGTTGTTTAAAATTAGTTCAAAAAAAGAGTTTCTCCATGGATTAGAAAGCATTCTTAAAACTTTTTGTGTGTAATTTAACTGGTCCTTGATAATCGAAAATGTTAGTAATTGCTAGAGTTCAATCGATATAATCATGTCGTCGACATAATATATTTGATTTTGTTTGTCAATCTATTTTTAAAAAGATATTCATCTATTGTGATCATGACAATAAGTCTTTTGTCATTATGTGTTGGTTGATATACCAATCGACATGATTTTTATTTGGTTGATGCCCTAATGAATTGTACACCTAAAAAATTGAACATTTCCAAACACGAATGTGAGCCAGGAAAGAGCCACAGGGCTGCAAAGTTAGATAGCTTGGTATATGGGTGACAATTTTTATTTTTCCTCTTGTATTATTCAGGGCAATATCAAGCGATTCTGAACTGCTGTAGGGCCTGAGGAGGTCAAGTTTGTGAGGATTGTCTGTATGAGAGAGGAGAGGAGTACATCGGCCATGACTCTGTTTTTTATTTTTTTTGCTGGGAATTGGTTTTTGTTATAGCATTGAAGATGAAAGAAAGGAAAATTGGGAGCGAGATAAGTGGGAGGTAGGAAGTAGTAGGTACAGGGTTTGGGGTGGGTATGATGGTTAGTTTCATTTTTGCACACGGCGTAGGTCTGTCAATGGGCCGGATCCGATTTGGATCCGACAAATTCGAATCTGATAAGACTCAAATCCGATAGTGGTAATTCGAGTTCGAATTCGAATCCGAAAAATTCGGATCCAATTCGAAAATCCGAATCCGATCCGAAAACATTTTTACTTCAAAATTTTTAGCAAAAAAAAAAAATTACTTTCCAAAAAGAAATTTAAAATAAAAATATAACTTCTTAAACATTTTTTTTTCAAAATAAAAAATTTACAGTTTTTAAAAAAAAAAATTAAAATAAAGTTCGAATTCAAATTGATAACGGATTTAATCTGATCAGATCCGTATTTGAATTATCGGATTTGAATTATCGAATTAACGTTATCAGGTTCGAATCAAATTTGAATCGGATTTTTCGAATCGATCCGATCCATTTACAGGCCTACATGGAGCCTCCACATGTTGAACTCTCTCTCTGGTTTCATTTCTAGGTATGGGGGGCTCCACATGTTGTTGTACTCTCTCTCTCTAGTTTCATTTCTGCACATGGGGGCCTCCACATGTTGTTATCCTCTCTCTCTCTTTAGATTCATTTCTGCACATGGGTTGTGCTCTCTCTCCGGGATCCAATCCACCCACCATCAAAGAGCACGCGGGATATTTTTCAGAACTGTAGATGACTAGATGTAGAGACGGAGGGAAGGATCAAAAAAAAAAAGAAAGGGAGAGACGGAGGGAGAAATTATTATTCAATACCCGCGGGGCACACGGCAGTAAAAAGGGAGTTGTGCTACATGCACAGCAGCTGTGCACAGACCTCTTTTCCTCTCGCCTCGGGTCCCACAAAGATGATCGGAGTCGCTCATTTTGTTGGCTAAATTTTGAAGTTATTTTGGGTGTTTTGTTAACGCCTCTAACGATATCGAATGAAGCTCATTTTTTACAGAGACCTTAAACGACAAATTATGAACAAAATGAGCGGCTCCGATCATCTTTGTGGGACCCAAGGCGAGAGGAAAAGAGGTCTGTGCACAGCTGCTGTGCACATAGCTTTTCTGGTAAATAGGTGAAAACTATGTAAAAAATGAGATCGGTGATGCTAACAGGTGTTATATGACACCGGTTAAGTACCTTTTCTCTTTTTTTTTTTAATTTCATGTTAACACTTGAACTTTCACATAAATTATATGTAGACACTTAGCCTTAACGAAACATCACATAAACACCTGACGTATTAAAAAACTCATCAATTAAACTCCTGTCGTCAACTCCCGTCCAAAAACAAACGAAAAATATGTCTCCTTAAATTTTGTTGCCAAACAGATTTTTTTACACATTTTTTGTAGAGCCCATTTTTGGGTCCCACACAAATAATCTGATCTATTTATTAGTTCTAAAATATTTTTTTGAGCGATTTGCAAAAAATCAGCTCTATCGGATGAATGTAAATGTTTGATCAAATCTTTACAATTTTTAATTTAAAACTCTGAATCAAAAATATAAGATTGGATACACTTATATTTATCCGATAGAGTTGATTTTTTACAAGGTCAAGCAAAAAAATATTTTAAAATTAATTAATGTATCGGATCATTCTTTGACACGTAAAAGTGGGCCCCACACAAAATCTGTGTAATACTAAGTGATGAGTTTGGATAAAAAAAAAGTTAAGTGTCTTTATTCAAATTTCTTTCGTATTTGTTACTTTTAGGTCAAATTTTTATAACTTATTGATTCGTTTTGATAAAAGAAATCAGAAAAGTCTAAAAATTTTATTCAATAAATACTAAAAGATATCCAAACTCACCTGTAATATTACATAGATTTTTGTGGAGCTTACTTTTGGATCCCAAATGATGATCCGATCCGTTCATTAATTTTAAAATTATTTTTTGCATGACATATAAAATCAACTCAATCGCATAGATGTAAGTATTTGATCCAATCTTACAACTTTTTTTTTAGAATTTTAATCAGAAATTTTGAATAAGAAGCTGTAAGTTTGGATCAAACACTTACCTTTATCGGATGGAGCTGATTTTAGGAAGGTCACTCGAAAAAATATTTTGGAACCACTGAACAGATCGAATCATTTGTATGGGACCCAAAAATGGGCCTCACAAAAAATCTGTAGAGAATTCTGTGCAAAAAAATCTATTTGGTAGCAAAATTGGAAGAAGAAATATTTTTCCATTTGTTTTTGGACAGAAGTTGACTACAAGGGTGTAAAATTGATAAGTCCTTTGATACGTATTTATGTAATATTTTGTTAAGGTCAAATATCTATGTGCAATTTCCGTAAAAGGTCATGTTCTAATTTGTAATTTGGCCAACTTTTCTTCTGACACATGGACAGAAAGTCAGAAACCAAACCCCCCACATTCTGCACGTTCTGGGCACTGAAAAATTTTCCGGAAGGAAGACATCACCTCCGAACCACGTCAGCTGTACCTCTACAGCTCTACTGCCTCTACTACGTCGTCGTTTGGGCATGGAAACACAGCAACATATATACTGTAGAAATTTTAACTTCTATGGTTCTTTTAAGACTCTCATTGAAAGTTTTAGACTCAAAAATTAATTATAATTTTTTAGAATAAAATAATAAAAAAATAAGATTTTCGCACTAGTTTAAATGGATTGAAAATTATAACACTTAATTTTTTTAGACCGTCTATTTATTAAAAATATAGTTAAAAAATAGTGTTTCAATTATTAATACGTTTAGACCGATGAAAATCTTATTTTTTTTTTATCATTTTATCTTAAAAAATCATAATTAATATTTGTCTCTTGGACTTTCACAATTAAATATATGCTTTTCATTTGATTTTATGATTCTCGTAAAAATTATTTTTTTATCATAATTAATTTTTAACTCTAGAGATCTTATATGAGAATTCCAAGAGAGTGGTAAAATCATAAGAAGAGTCCATACTTAATTATGATCCTCTAGAATAAAATAATTATGAAAATAAAAATTTTGCATTTTTTTAAGAAAAATGATTTTGCCACTCGATTTTTTATTAACACCACTCCCTGCAAGTGTATTTTTGCACAAAAAATATATTTACAGGGAGTGGCGTTAACAAAAAAGAGAGTGACAAAATCAGTAGCCTTTTTTAAATTGATTAAAAATTAGAGTACTTAATTTTTGAACTACTATATATTTTTTATTGAAAATTAAAATACTTAAATTTTTAATATATAAATAGTCTAAAAAATTAAATCCGTTTCAACCAGTGAAAAGATTTTTTTTTTTTATCATTTTACGCTAAAGGATCATAATTGATTTTTGACTTGAGGTCCTTCAAAGAAAGTCCTAAGAGAACCATAGAAGAGAAAATTTCTATGTTGCTGTGTTTCCGAGTCTTGCTAGAGGTACCGACGGCCATGCCGGGTCATCTCTAGCCATCGGACGACTATTCCGAAAAATAGGATGTTTAGATCAGGCACCCTACACACGTCGGATGCCGTTGATTCTCGCGTTAGGCCTATCGGTTTTTTTTTTTTAATTTTTTTGGATGGCTCAGATCAACCGTCTAGTAGCCGGAGACAGCCTAGCACAGCCATCAGTACGATTTCCCTACGCTAGGCATCGGTACGTATAGCTTTTCTGTGGCCAAACGACGTAGTTGAGGTACAGCTGACGTGGTTCGGAGGTGATGTCTTCCCCAGAAGGTGCAGAATGGGGCCCATGGGGGGTTTGGTTTCTGTTCATGTGTCACAAAAAAAGTTGGTCATTATAAAAAACAGAAAAGGTAATTTTAACCAGTGCCCTATAGCAACTGTTAGCATTACCCAAAAGCAATAAGGCTCCATTTCAAATTTTTTCTTAAAAAATAAGTAGTTTATTTTATATTTTTTAATTTAAAAAAAATATAAATGAAAAACAATTTTTCAATATTTTTTTGTATCGTACTCCCTCCGTCCCAAATTGATTGTCCATCCGCAAAACGGAGTGCTAAAAATAATACAATTTTTTCAAGAAAAAATTCAAACTTTTTTCACAAATTAAAAATACTCATTGATATCTAGTAAGTTGTTGAAAAACTTTTGATTTTTTCTTGCAAAAATTGTATTATTTTTAACACTCCGTTTTGCGGACCGGACAATCAATTTGGGACGGAGGGAGTATTAAAGATCTCATCAAAATCTTTTAAGAAATCCATATTGCATATTTTTATATTTCAATAAAAGAAAACTGTACAACCATGCTAAAATGAGATGTTCAAGAGAGCTCACTATCTACCACTCTTCTACGATTCTCACACTAATCAAATGCCAGAAGAAAAAAAAAGGTCACTTTTATGCCTTTTTTTCTTTTTCTTTTTCCTGGCTAATAAAACGAACCCCATGGAATGTCAACGATAAAGGATTTCATTTTCTCAAATAATTTCGATGTGTAAAATTAAGAGTCCCTCCATGGGATTAGACAGCCTTCTAAAAAATTTTGGTGGGTAGTTTACTGGTCCCTGACAATCGAAAATATGTTTATTGCTAGAGTTGAATTGATATCATCATTCATGTGGTATTGATCACCATGTGATCGCCATAATGTTTTTTAATTTTGTTTGTCAATTTATTTCTTAAAAATTGAAACGAATCTATTGTGATCATGACATAAGGCTATTGTGATCATGTATAGATCCATATACCAATCAACATGATTTTCTTTTGGTTGATGTTCTAATGAATTCTAAAAATTGAACAATTTCAAACACCAATGTGAGCTAGGAAAGGTACATAAGGGCTGCAAAACTAGATAGGTGGGAATATGGACGGCCTTTTTTTGTTTTTCCTGTTTGTAATCATCAGAGCAATCTCAATAATTTTAGGGAATAAATAACCAATAAATTTGTTCTAATAAGAGAGAGTTCTCTTTCTCATAATTTCTTCTAATTTCACACCATATCACACACACCGTATGGACCGTTAAGCCTTTAAAGGGATGGTAAAAATGTGACAAGAAGAAGACGAATAGTACAGTAAAACATAAAACTCCATTTCCACTTTCTTATGCTTTCTTAAATAAAGGCCAGGGCGTATCCATATCATTCACCAAACATTCTTGATTAACTCTGTAGCTCTATATGGTACAATTATCATGGCCTTGTTCCCGCTCTCACTTTCGCACACAACATTCATAACACAGGACTCCCTTCATTCGACAATTTATTCGAGTTCTTCTACACCTCTTAGAAACAAATAATTCAAAAGAAATAAAGAAGAAATTAAAATTCTACAACAAGATTTGAGGATTTCACATTATTGAACATTGTCATATTTAGTCTGCAAATCAACTTTCCCGCTCGAGCCTACGGCCTACCTCAGTTCTTGTGCTGAAGTCTTCCACTTTCAGCACCAGCATATGGATCTATTGTGACGTTTATCACAGCTGGCTTCCAGGCCGCAAAAGATTCAATAAGAGCATATTTGAGTTCATCGGGTGTCCTGACAAGACAAACTTTGCCCTTAAAAGCTTCAATTAGGAGATGATAAGCTACACCAGGGATAATGAAGTAGGTGCTGGGTCATCCTTAAAAGGACCTATAATTTCTCCAGGGCTTCTCCAATCGTCGCCGTAGAAGCCACTATTGTTGAAAACTATCACCACCACAGGTAACTGATATTAAACCAACATCTGCAGAAGTTCAAAAAACACAAAATGCATAATTAAAGATGGTTTCATCTACGAAATTAATATCCTCATTAGAAAAATCAAAAGATCAGGGCTGAAAAACTATAAAGCACAATAGATTCTCACAGAGACCACATGATTATACAGAACATCTGGATCTCAAAGTGGCTATTTGACATAGATGTTAGTGAATGCCTAACCATATCTGTTCTTTATATGTATGTTGTACACCATTCTGCTGCAGTGAATCTAGGTCATATGGAACAGTGGTGAAGCTAAGACATAACCATTACAGCCATGATTGAGATGCCTAGTAAGTTAGTAACATACCTATTAGGAACATGTTTAGGGACGGCCCTGCATCCACGACAAAATTATTAACATGATTTCACTTTACTGGTTTGCTTTATCTAGGTATTCGATATTACGAAAATAAAAAAAAACTTCAGGTTCATGCTCATGTAACTATCCACCCAGCCAAGGAGAAAATGGTGATCCTGAGAGTGCAGTGTGATGACATATGAACACTAGCAAATTAACTAAGCTCAGCACAATTCGTATACTTGCATGAACCAAAGGAACCGATGCCAGCAATTATTTTGAACTTTATGTGCCACCAACTACCATTTAAAGCATAACATCCCTGCTTGGTTTGAATAGGATGTGTTACATATGGTTCCAGAAGTACACCTAAACATATAAGATTGGCATGCTTTCGAATAAAGCTGCTGCCAGTACAAATTCGCCAGTGAAGCTTCAGTTCAGCTTGATATTACTGTGCGGATAAGGCAAGTGGTTGAGCTCCTCACATCAAGGTTGGGAGACGAACCGAGAAGCACACTGCCGACAAAATCATCATACAGTTTTCCATCCCGCTTCCTTCGACCTCTAACCAACTTTAAACCACTCTTTGGGGTTAAAGCAATTCTTTCCTGAGTAACATACTTCACTACTTGTATAAAATGGAGTACAAAACCAGTTAGATGTTAGAACCATCAAGACTAACGGCTTATGCTTTGAGAGAGACTTGAAAATAAACCCAAACCACAGCCGGATAGAACACTCCTCACCCTCACTTTAGCATCTACGTCTACTTCCTTGGCACCAATAAAGGAAGATAAAGATGGAATCGTTCATTAACTTATGACAATTGCATTATCTGTAACTTGGAGAACTGACCAAGACAGAGTATAGATAGTCATGACTGCAAACCCTATTGCCAGACATTTTTTAGCCGATAATGAAACCTAATGCAATTCAAAACAAACTACTACACATTTTTTGTCCACACCGGAAGAATCATTGTAATTAACTTATTGTTTTCATAGTTTTTTATTCCTCGAACTGAACCTAATTAACATATTGTCGTCGTACTTCAAAATGCTTCTATGGCTGAAAACGATTAAATTTATGATGTGCTCAAATCATGACCGGCTTTGAAATGCCAGTTGTTTAACTATCCAAACTTTAAATGGTGACGAGAAGTTTGTTATCATTGTTCCCATTAATTAGAACTTAAAAGCGATATTTGATTCCTCATCATCAAAGATGATAAGAACCATTTCTTTCAACAAAATTAAAAGGCTCCACCACAACGGAGATTTGGACAATAGGATGGAAACAGGGAATGAGCAAGACGAAAGATATTGGTAGTACACTAGAGGTGCATCAGCCATAAAAAAAAAACAAAAAAAAAAGAGAAGAATTTATGATTTGAAATTGTGGCAATAATTTATTACTTTCCCACTTGACCATTTCAATATGCATAAAAACTGTAAAAACAGCAGATGAAATTAGTCTATTGGTGGACACAAAAAAAGCAGTACAGGAAAATTACTCAAACAAGATCAATCATTGAAGTTAGTCTTGACTCCTGATCTAAGCCTAATGCAGAAAAAAGACGACATACTCATTTTTGGAAAAGGATGCATACTTAAGATTATGGAGATTTTTCATGTTGGCTACAAGGAAAACCAATAAGATAAAAGGATGCACAAAGTAATCAGCATGTGAGAAATAGAAACATGAAAACACTGAACCAAGAAGGGAGAGTGAGAAACTTACTTTCTGATATTCAGCACAGTTTGTACAGAACCCTTCAAAATGGAACGCATGCTGCATCTAAAATCCCAGCATTCATTCCGGAACGAACTTTGACAATTTCTCAAATCTGAACTCAAAATATGTGGCCGGACATGAATCTAGGAAAAACAAAACTGGGAAAAAAATGGCCAAAAGTTATTAGAATGTGCACTCATGTCAATGGAGGCTGGGGGAATTATCCGGAAAATAATCTCTATAGGCAATCGTTTTCTTCCAACTACAATTGCCACTTCAAATATTGTTTTTTGCTCGAGCCAGTGGCGACTCCAGGGGTTTCGGGACATGGGGGGTCACTCATAAACCTCAATACTCTTACTAATTAATTGTAAATTTTTTGACAACTCGATCGAGCTGAGCCAATTTACGCGCACGTCAACTTATTCCTAGCGACCCAATCCCACCGTCCACTGTCAGCGAGTACGATTAAAGCCGAGGCATAGCCCTGCATGGAGTGGCTGCATAAAAGTTGATTACACCCTGAGACGATTGAAACCTAAGAGCCAGCTCAAGAAGGAGCAAATCCTAAATCTCAAGCTTCGACCACTAGGTCAAACCCTTGGAGTGCTATTATTAATTAACAAAAACATCTACAGTACATTTAAAACTCAAACAAGCATTTTTTGTGGTGTTTCAAAAGTAGCTGGGTTTAGCTCATTCGTCTTTTATTTTGTCAGTTAAATTTTTTGTGGTGTTTCAAGATTGAAAAAATTTCTAGTGTGGTGTCAACATTAAACTTTAATGCGTCATTTATTAGTTTTGCAAAAAATTCAATATAGCACTAGTTAAAAAAAAAAAAATTCCACGGGGTCACCCTAAGTGTGGCGTCGCTTGTGGCTAGAGCAGGTTTGTAACTATTTTGGTGGGTTTGGATTAAAAAGTTAAGAAACTTTTTTCTTTATATTTATTCAAAAAAAATATTGCATTTGTTAGTTTTGCATCAAACTTCTATGGCGAAAAAGTAAAAAATTATTATCAAAACTCATAATTTCACATTATTGAACATAGTCGCATACAGTCCGCAAATCAAATTTCCAGCTCGAGCCTACTGCCTACCTCAGTTCTTGTGCTGAAGTCTCCCACTTTCAGCTCCAGCATATGGATCTATCGTGATGTTTATCACAGTTGGCTTCCAGGCCGCAAAAGATTCAATAAGAGCAGATTTGAGTTCATCAGGTGTCCCGACAAGATAACCTTTGCCCCCAAAAGCTTCAATTAGGACATCATAAGCTGCACCAGGGACAAATGAAGTAGGTGCTGGGTCATCCTTAAAAGGACCAGTAATTCCTTCAGGGCTTCTCCTATCGCTGCCATATACACCACCGTTGTTGAAAACTATCACCACCACGGGTTACTGATATAGAAAACCAATGTCTGCAGAAGTTCAAAAAACATAAAATGCATAATTAAAGATGGTTCTATCTACGAAATTAATATCCTCGTTAGAAAATTCAAAGATCGGGGCTGGAAAGCTATAAAGTACAGTAGTTTCTCATAGAGACTCCATGCATATATAGAACATCTGGATCTCAACATTGTTATTTGACGTAGATGGTGGTGAATTTCTGACATACCAATTCTTTCCCTTTGAATAGACTTCAATAATCAAGATAGAATTGAATGCCTAGCCGTACCCATTCATTAATATGTATGCTATACACCATTCTGCTGCAGTTAGTCTGTCATATAGAACAGTGGTTACGGTGAGATGATAAACACTACTGTCAGGAATGAGATGCATAGTAACATACCTAGCATGAATATATTCAGGGATGACCCTGCATCCCTGTCAGAAGTTTTAACATGATTTTTCTTTACTGCTTTGCTCTATCTAGGAATTCAATATTACAAAAAGAACTTCAGGTTCATGCTCATGCCACTAACCACCTAATTTAACTTAAACGGAAACAGGCCCGCTTCATACCGAGCCAAGAACAAAATGGCATGACATATGAACACTACCCATAATAACTAAGCTCAGCATGACATTATAGCCTAACCATATTCAGATTCTTGCATAAACCCAAGGAATCGATGCCAGCAATAATTTTCGACTTAATGTGGTACCAACTACCAACAAATAAGCATTCAAAGCATAGCCTCCCTGCTTGGTTCAAATAGGATATGTTACATATGTTTCCCAGAAGTACACCAAAAGATATAAGATTGGCATGCTTTCGAATCCTCCTAAAGCTTCTGTTTTTTTTTTTTTTTGACCGAATCCTCCTAAAGTTGTTGCCAGTTCTTCAGCAATGAAGCTTCAGTTCAGCTTGAAACTACCGTACAGATAAAGTGGTTAAGCCCCTCACATCAAGGTTGAGAGGCCAGCCCAAAAACACACTGCCTTAAAGGCTGGTAGCTACAGTACACATATACATCCGCTACCCGCAATGACGAAATCATTGTCCAGTTTTTTGTTCCAGCTTTCCTTCAACCTCTAACCACCTTTCAACCACTCTTAGGGGTTAAACAGTTGTTTCTTAGTAATACACATGAATACTTCAATGAATGGAGGAAATATAAAACCAGTAGTTCAAACTATCTATTCTAATGGCTTATGCTACAAGAGACTTGAAAAAGAACACAAATCACATTCGGGGAAAAAGCTCCTCGCCCTCACTTCACCATCTACATCTACTTCCTAAGCACCAATAAAGGAAGATAAAATATCTGTCACCTTTTATTAACTTAGGACAATGGCTTTGTCTGCAATTTGGAGAACTGACCAAGGCAGACAAAGACTATAGATATTCATGACTGCAAAACCTATTGCCTGCCATTTTTTTAGCTGATGATGAAACCTAATCCAACTCAAAACAAACTGCTACATATATTCTGTCCAAACCAGAAGAATCATTGCTATGTTTGCAGAATTTTTAATTCCTCAAACTGAACCTAAATTTACTAACTATAAAAGTAAATAGAATCCAATACTTATATTTTCAAGTACAACGACATGTTTATGTTCCAAAAGATTGTTGTCTGGCTGAAAATGACTAAGGCCCTGTTTCAAAACCCTTCTTATTTTATAAGTACTTATTTTAAACTTCTTTTTCAAAAATAAGAACCTTTGTTCCACAAAACCCAAATAAAAAGTCCCTTTTACATTTTCAAACTCAAAAATAATGTAAATAAAAAAAATTCAATTTTTTTTGCACCATATTAAAGATCTCAATGAGATCTATCAAACAAGATCCATATTGATAAGAAAATTATTTGCGTAAGCACATGATTTTTGAGCTTGAAATTGCCTTCTTAAAAAATAAGGAGTTGTGCTATGAGTAATGGGCGCCGAGGAGGGAAATCGTACCGACGGCCGCGCCGGGCCGTTTCCGGCCACCGGACTGCCGATCCGAGTCGTCCAAAAATTGTATAAAAAAAAAAACCGAGTGGGCTTGCGCAGAAATCAACGGCATCGGAGGTGTGTAGGGTGCTTGATCCGAGCACCCCTTTTCGTGTGAAATCATATACACGAAAAAGAGGTGCTCAGATCAAGCATCTTACACACCTCGGATGCCGTTAATTCCCGCGCAAGCCCCCTCGGTTTTTATTTTATAGAATTTTTGGACGGCTCAGATCGGCCGCCCGGCGCGGCCGTCGGTACGATTTCCCTTCCCGGCGCCCATTGGTACCTATATAAATTCTGAAAAAATAAGTACCTTCTTCTTATTTTTGTGGAACAAGCCTTATTGTTGAACAAAAAATAAGTTCTTATTCACATTCTGGAACGGGCCCTAATTTCATGAAGCACTCAAATTATAATCGGCGAAGAAATGCCAATAACTTAACCTCAAAACTTACAGTGGTGAAGAGAAACTTGTAATCATTAATGCCAACACAACTTAATGGCACTTTTTGGTTCCAAATCATGAAGGATGACAAGAACTGATTATTCAGCAAAATTAACAGGCTCCCCCAAAATGAAGATTTGGACAATAGATGGAAATGGGGAACAAGCAAGGGGAAAGATATTAGTACGCTAAAGCTGCATCAGCAATAAAAAACATACAAGAATTCATTGTTCGAAAGCATGCTAAGGATGAAAGTGAACCAATACCAACTATTTTCTAGCAGCGGCAAATCAAGACATATCTGTCTGAGCATTAAGACAAATCGAGACATTTCTGAGTTCACAGCCACCATCTCTTATTGCGCATGGAAGTAGCTTCTCGGAAACTGAATACTTACACTTCTTACAGCAGAAATGCAAAGGGTAACATTTTGGTATAACAACTGCGCAATTAAGAATTCAACAAGACAAACGCATTGTGTTTCCAACTCTAGGCCAATACGCTATGATGCAAGATAGATGATTTTGCATTGTCAGAAGGCAAAAAAATATGGATGTATAGACAATAGACAAGTACGGAGACAACCTCAACTTCCTAGCTCTAAATCCAAACCCAGAGTCCCCTTCGACTGCAACCACAAGCCTGTCAGGTGAAGCCACAGCAGCAGCAAAGCAGTAACCAAGACCAACCCCCATTGTCCCCCATGTCCCACTATCAAGCCTAGTCCTAGGCTCCGTCTGAACCAACACAGACCTACCAACATCCATCGTGTTTGCCCCTTCAGAAACAACTATCGGAGCAGGACTACGCACTCCCAAAATCGCATCCCTAATAATTCTCATTCATCAGTGTCAGAAAATTGAACGGCACAACGTCCTTCGCCAACTGAGCCTCCATTTTCGACACATTCTCATTCGCTTTCTTCTGTATAGCTTCAACCCAAGGGAGAGTTTTCCCCAAGCAAAAAGGGTCATCCTTAATCTCCTTATTAATCATCTCCACAACCTTTGCTGCATCTCCAACCAAAACCAAACAGGGTTTTCACAGCTCAATTTCCTCCTTGGTTATATCCACTAAGATGAATTTCACATCTTTCGACCACTTCGGCGGCTCCCCAAAATGCAACAACCAATTAAGCCTTGCACCAACTATGAGTGCAACATCACATTTAGCAATGGCTAGCAACCTCACCACTGTCGCAGCAAGCTCGTGGGTGTCGGGCAACAAACCCTTCCCCATGGGAGTCGGCAAAAATGGAATCCCAGTAGTCTCTACCAGCTTCTTCAATCCATTCTCAGCTCTGGCAATAGCAGCACCTTTACCAAACAAAATCAATGGCCGCTCCGCGTGCCACATAACACCGAAACCGCTTTCTGAATCTCAGACTGCCCAACAGTTTCAATTACCTGTTAGCAATTTCGTGTTAGAGCATGTACATCAGAGGGAAAATGCATTTTAAGGTATTTTGCAGGAGAAAAACACAAAAAAGACGCTGCATCAAAGGAAGGTAAAATGCATTTTGATGACATGGTTCGGTATTACATAGATCAGACAATCGTACGTTATCTACTGTTCTCCTAAATCTTTATGGGGGAATTAGCAGACAGTGGCCATTGGGCCTTTTCATTATCAAGTCATGGACACGTTTTTGGAAATCATAGTAATGGGAAGGAAACAATTAATTGCCACGACAAAAATACCCCTACCCTAAAATCGTTTCACTTTCATACCCCTCTCCCCTCCCTTGAATGAGGGCAATCCAATCCATAATAATTCACTCAAGGTGCCAAAATACTTCACTCAAGGTGCAACATTATGTGACTGATGGAGCAATACTTACGTTTTTCAAAAAACCCATCTCCCACCATTGCCACTCAACTTATTCTACTGGGGGCAATAAGTTTCACAATAGTGCAATAGAATTTCACAGGAGGTGCAACATCATTCCATTGAAACAGCAAAATCGAAATCCCAAAACAAAACAAAAAATCCCAAATAGAGAACCCAGATTAAAAACCCTAAAATAGATCCCTGAATGAAAACTCCAAAGAAAACTAACAAAAAGAAAAGTGGAGAAGAATGACCAGTTCGATCTTCTATATCTGCATGTCTTTGCATTTCTTATAAGTCAACAGTAAACTTTAAGGAATAAGCGTTGAGATGACGGAACCGAGGTCAGACGGTGGTACTGGTGCTGTTCGATTGGTGTCGGTCGGTGGTACTGCTGCTGCTCGATTGGTGTCGACGGTGGCTTTGAATCAAACTAATCTTTTTCCTCTCCTCTAGTCATGTGCGCGTGTGTGTGTGTGAGAGAGAGAGAGAGAGAGAGGATTTTGATTTTCATGTATTTGGAATTTATTTTCCTCCGTTTTATGTCAAGATAAATCCCACAAAAACAACTCCATGACTTGGGATAAAATGCCCCTCTTCTCACTGAACACCAATTCCCCCAATCTTTATTTTAGTTTGTTTTTTCGTCTTTTCCGAATTTTGGCGAGATTCCTGTTATATTTTTTTATTAATCATTTGAGACAAGTTTAAAAAGTTTTTTTTTAAAAAAACATGACGAAAACTAAAAAAATCATTGACGAAAAAAGTGGAATAATTGCTCCAAACTTTTCCCGACAATCATAGACGGAAATCTAAACTTTTCCCAACCATCGTTTCATTTTTCTACACTTTCTTGATTCCTCTTATTAAGAAGAATAATTGCTCGTAAAATTTAGTTCGATCAACCGAAATAAAAATTTAGTGCAAAAAAGACTAATGGTCTTGGCTGGTTGGCCCATCCTGTGTGGGAGCTAGATCCAAGTCTCAGGCCCTTTAGTTCAATCATTATAATCCTGTCAGTATGCAAAAAAGGCTTTTGGACTTGTGATCTGAGCTGGTCCCACATCGAGAGTTTGGGTTAAATGTGTGTATTTTAGAGGGTTCTCATACCCCTCTCTAGTCAGCAATTGCCTGGTGGAGTTGGTCAGTGCAATTACTCTCTTACCCTTTTGTGTTCTTTTTTGTCTAAGTGAGATAAATACAAAATTAAGATTTTTTTTATAGGCAAAAGTAACACTTTATTGAGGAAAACTTGACCGGGGTACATCAAATTGGTAGAGGTGAGAGAAATCCAACCAAGGGTTGGATGAAAAAAAGAAAAAACTGTTGGGACAAAGCGCAACAGTTAGGATAACAACATATATTCCGTATTTAGTTAAAAATTCTTACCATCCGAATTAAACATGCATTTTTTTTTTTTTTGATCCGGAATTAAACATGCATTAGATACTCCATAATCTCGCTGTGTGAGATTAAAAAAAAATACCATAGGTGTATTATTAATCTCATCACTATGAGTTTGATGGTTCATGTGTAAACCATTGTTGAAAGGAATCGCCATGTTTTGTCCGAGCCCTCTTCGCCACTTTAAATTGATATGGAGCCATACACTTGGGCACTGTTTGAAATTTAAGGAAGAGTAAGGAAAATTAAAAAATTCTTCCTTGTATTGTTTGGTTGGAAGAAAAAGCAAGAGCAAAGGAAATAAAATTTTAAAGTTTAGTGAATGCTAATTTTTCCTCCTATTTTCATCTCACTTTCCGCCCATTTTCTTTTCTTTTCCTTAGGTTCCAAACATAGCCTTAGTCTTATGTCCCACATATGGAGAAGTAGGGGAGGGAATTTTTGACACAACACGAAATTAGCGCGTTAGGGTCAGCTATTTCTGAGACGAAACACGAATATGACACGACACGAAAACACAAAAAATTAAACAAGTCGGGTTAAGGTTGAGAGAATTCTGACACGAATACAAGATGACACAACACAAACACGACACAACACGAGAATTTATGAAAGGACATGATAACACGACACGAAGTTAGCGGGTTTGGGTCGGCTATTCTTGACACGAAACATGAATATGACACGACACGATAACATGAAAAATTAAACATGTCAGGTTAGATTTGAGAGAATTTTGACAAGAATACGAAATGACACGCATGATATGACACGATGCCTACCCCTATGAAGAAGTGAGTTGGAGTATCATGTATAGGAACACCACATCATCAAATGACGCTGCCATCCTCTACCCCTGGTCCTAATTCACTGACTTTCCATATATTACTTTCCTCTCTTTTCCGCTCGGATTGTTGCTTAACCTAGCAATTTCTCATACAAATAAGTTCATAAAAAATGCTACATAGCCAAAAATATAGATGTCTATAGTGATCCAAAGCGATCCCCAGTTTTTTTTTTCCAAAAAATTGAACTTGCTATTGTAAAAATCTAGAGTATAATTTTGGTGAGAGAAAATAGAAAATTTCGATCATTATGTTCCAAGAAATGTATTTTGCATGAATAATTTTGAAAATGATACTTAATTTTACTAGGATTTTATCCCTCGGAAGGATAAGTTTGGGTTTGGACATCTTTAGTCTATAGAAGCCTACTCCTAACGTTTCACAATTTAGACATGTGGCATATCGCGTTCATGTTCCCCTTCTTTGTACCGGTAAGATCTGCGTTCCAAGTAACATAGGTCTAAACAAATCTCGAGAAAATGAAGTTTATGGCTAAGGGACTCTCTGTTCCCAAGTAGCAACAGTTCTACCAAGTTGCAGAACAACTAAAGAAGAACTCAGTAAGATAGCATGTGGGTAATGAATAAAACTTTTTGAAGTACAACCGAATGATTAATCCTTTAGTCGAAGCAAACGAAAATTTTTTAACATGGAAGATGATCTGAAACATGGATCTTTTTGAACACAATTTCGATCTCAGATACCAAGTTCTTAGTACTTCTATTCCATTGCCGTCTTCTCAACGTAAAAAACAAGCGTAAAAAATCACAGGCCGTCTTGGGAAATATGGAATTCTCAAATCAAATGGTGCCTGGACAAACAGCAGCTCCTAAGAAGCACTAGTTCAACTGATCAACTAATTTGTCAGCCAGAATTCTCCCCTTGAATATCCTTTCTCTGGCTTTATTTGCCTGCAAATTATCACACCGATAAAATGAGAAGAAAATTCAAATTTGGTTTCTCTCCAATAAGCCAAAGAAGGGTATCGCCGTGTCACTTATCACAAGCTCAAACTTCCCATCTATTTTTTCTTTCCAGAAAAAAATGCAAGAACAAAGTAAAAACATGGGCATCTTACAGCAGCCACTTATCACGGAGAGGATTTCAAATACAAACCTGTTCTTGCCAATTACTAAGACATGTTGTAGAAGTAAGCAAAATGACTTGCAGAATTGTTCCGGTCACTATTCCGCCCCAAATCCCCTCACCTCTTAGATTTTGAAAAATACCCAATACAATAGCCAATGGAATTCCAACCAGATAATATGCCCCAAAATTAACATAGGCGCCGATATGCTGCCATATATCCACTTCCTCTGGCAATCCCTGGTGCAAGGGAAAAATGACTCTTAAGGTGTGACATGGGGTTGTAAAAAGGGGGATCCTATCAACTCCAACACTTTCTTTGTTCTCAATGCCTCCGAGTCGACCTACCACCTTGGTTTGTTTTTCAAGGTTGAGCTGCTTGAGCAACGAAACTTTACGACAGCATTTTAGTACACTATTGTGGAAATAGCTGAAGGAATGAACTCCAACAAGTAAAAGAAGCTTTGCATAATTTCAAAGAAACACTTTTGACAGAAAGATAGGCATTAAGCTGCAGGTTCTAACATACAAGGTGTTTGCGGTAGATTTTGGGGAGGTGATTTTAGATTTCGCTAGTGTGTTTGCCATAGCTTCTACTTTTGCTTTTGAGTTAAAATCGGTTTTTGTGCTTCGAGTTACGATTTTTGGAAACAGCTTCTGTATTGGCTAATGTTCAACGAATTCCTCCATAGTACAATATGCAAAGATGCATGAAACTAACCAGATAGTATTGCCGTTAAGCTGTCCATGACGGTGGAGAGACGGAGAAGAGGAGTCATTTCTCTGACATAATCCACGACTTCTTTCTCACCACTATATGCATATCCCAGAATGGAGCGGCAACAAAAGAGAACCACGCTTACTGTAATTGCCTCTGCAACAGCAAGAACCATCACAGTGCAGACACTCAGTTGAGCTGCCCGTGAATTCCCAGCTCCTAATTCAATTGAAACCCGAGTGCTACAGATATAATCAATTTTACGCTTTCAGTTATGTATGCAATGATGCACACAAATGCTTCAACTAGAAATAAGCTTAAGAAAACAGTAAAAATGTTACATGTAAGAGATACATGCTCAAGGAAACAGCTATCAAAAGCAAAACCTTGCAGCAGCACCGATAGAATGCGGTATGAGGGAGAGCAGTGAAGTAGTTGTAAGGCTGTTCAAACATATGGTAAAATATGATAAGCACTCAAGTTGAAAAAGTTCATATAACAGAAATTCACAAGAATAGAGAAGAAGCATATACCAGATTGAAAGCACGGAAGATTCGAGTTCTGGGTTTGGTAGAAGCCCGGACAACAATACGAGCAGTTCAAATGACCACCATTCAAGACTGTACATTGTGCATAGGCAGGAAATATCAGGATTGAAAGCGGACTTAGAATGTACGTAAAACTAAGGCAACATTTGGTTCGCTGGAGGAAACTGCAATGAAATGGGATTCCCTTGGAATGTTTGTTCTTATTACAAAAGGAAATCATTACCCAAAACAGTTTAAATGGATCGCCATTCCACCAGGAGACCAAGGAATTACGATTCCATTCGTCTCTGAAATCACCAGCGAACCAAATGCACCTAAGTGCAAAATCCGTGCTCATAGAAATACCAAACCATTCTGGCAGAGGGAAGAGCGAAGCGGAAGAACTCCCCATTGCTCAGGAAAACATCCCTTGAGATAGCAGCGCGGCTTTTTTCACATGCTGGAGAGTATTTCAAATAAATCCCAAGCGAGATCACATCCACCCGATACGACAAACTAATTGACAATGCCGCTCCCTTAGTCCCTAACCCAGACTTAAAAACTAAAGCCCAACAAAGAGGTATGTGAAAAGATAACGTGATAATTGAGCATAAAAGCATTGGAAGGATCAAACTCTGAGTTTGCAAGTACGGAACCATTGATTCCAGAATAGTGTAAGGAATCAGCGAGGGAATCAGCCAAATTGCATATTTGCCAGTTTCCAAAGAAACTACAGGGTCTTGGCCAAAGAACACAAGCAGTTTGTCCATGAAGATCCAGAGAAGAGATATCAGTAGGCAAACCAGAATGAGGGACAATATTGCTCCGTAAGTATAAGTTTCAAGCTTTCGATACTGCTCTGTTCCATAAGCTTGCCCACACAGGGTTTCCAATGCACCTGACATCCCAAACTGCATACATATAAATTAGCAGTCAATTTGATATGGAAAAAAGACGTCAGTGCAAGAGGTAAAAAGATCAAGAAACCACTTCATAATGCATATTAGTTTGGAATTGCAGGGCTAACTAAAACAAAACAAAAAAAAGGACATGAAACAAAACTTTACAAGGACACTGTAGCCAGTAACATTGTTTAGAGAGGTGGCAATTGCAACACTGGAGAGGAAAAGTTCACTAATGTGTCCCACCATTATCATGGGTGCAACGCGCTAGAGGTACTGCAACAAGGTCACCACTACCATCGGTGCTGCTATGGTGGTCACCTTCTTCAGCTCTTCCACAAACGCCTTTGGTGCAATCAGCACCAGCTTCCTATCGCCATTTTTCAGCAACAAAGCCTCTTCAATCACCCCCTTCTGATGTTAATTTGGCTTCAACTGTCAACAACAAGGGAACACAAAAAAAGAGTACAATACTGTTCTTTAGTCTGGTTACTTTATCAAACTGGGTAATTTTGAGTTCAGCAGCACATCATTGCACCATAAAATCTTGAAAGAAAATTCACCAACCACGCACTTCATAAAAAAATTCCAACACATACAATCAAGAAACTGATCCCAAAAGAAAGTACCGTAAAGAAGAATAAAGGAGACATGTTTGGAATATTTTGAGTACTGTTCATCACTAGTGAGAACTATAGAGGTCAACATCTAGAGCTTGTCTTGTTTTGAGGATATAATATGCATGAGCTCTTGCATCCATATTTCCCGTCAGAATTTGGCTTTGCTAGGAAAAGAGAAATAAACTTCACAGGCCAGAGAATCCAATCTATCCCAGTTGAATATAACTATTATATCCCCACGATGTTTTTCATTGTTTATTGCCTCTCAAGAGTACCTAATGCTAATGCTCTTGAGGTTTTTCATTGTAGGAGGTATTGGATAAGATGTGATTTAGAACGAGGATAGAAGGGACAAGTATGGTCAACGGGAAAATAGATGACATTATGTGAATAGTGAATTAGTTGTACAGTATTTGGTTAGAGTGGAATAAAGACTATTGGGAATTATAATTTACCGTTGGATGGGGAGGAAGATAATCAGGAGAAGGGGGACTAAGTTATACCACTCCTCCCTTGGTATTAGTTATTTCACATGGGAAACTAGTTACTAAATGGGAAAATGGTGCACCATTGTCCAATCTGACACTTTTAGTCCTATGTGCAACGAAAGACTGGATTTTGAAAAAAGATAATATGCGAGACCACCCCTTAGTCCCGCTTCTCTTGTCCTACAATCAAACATGCTTACGGTACATCTGTCCCATCTTTTATGACATCGTAAATGAGATCCATGTAATCCACCTCAAATTTTATTTCTTTCCATGCTTTCTGTATTTCTCCAGTCATTATAAGCAAACCAGAAGATTTTACCTTTTACTTAAAAGCTAAAATAAGGGTTCAGAAACTCACACACACACACACACACACAAACAAAAAGTGTCTCCTTACCCTCTAAAGAAGCCAAACGGAGATACAAGCTAATTTAAAAGGCACCGCTAACTGATTCTTGAAAACAAAAGTGTACCATCCCAAGCATAAAAAATAAGGGGAAAAGGCAAATGTATTAGGGAATTGATTTTGTCACTCCCCTTTTTGTTAATGTCACTCACCTTCTCTCACAAAACAAATTATCTAATAAAGACATAAAGGGGAGTGGCATTACAAAATGGGAAGTGGCAAAATCACTCCCCATGTATAATTGTTGGAACTTAAAAGTACCCAACACCAACCAACAAAAAAAAAAATTGCTGACTTGCAAAGATTGGTGACCCAAAAAGAAGAAGGAAAGCTGCAAAGTAGGTTTGGTGCAGTCCATGCAGAGCTCTGATTTTAATTGGGACCCTCGTAAGTTGACAGTGTGATTGATTAATTCTCACAAGATTAGTCAATGTGCACGTAAGCTGGCCCAAATACGTGAGTTATCAAAAAACGTACAATAAAAGCAGGCAATGTTTGGATAGTAAAGCTACATCCATCGACTTCCAAGTCGGTGAACTTCCACTGAAGCCTTATGCGATGCCGTTTTGGATTGTTTTTTATGTGTTGAAATATTTGGTTTTATGCTTCTTTTAGGGCTCTTCAACGAGAGCCCTAGAGTTAAAAAATTAATTACGATCATATAGAATAAAATGATTAAAAAGGATTGAAATTTGGAACACTTAATTTTTTTATTTGGTTTTATGATTCTCTTAGGGCTTTTCAACGAGAGCCCTAGATCTAAAAATTAATTATGATCCTTTAAGATAAAATGATCAAAAAAATAAGATCTTTGCACCGGTTCAAACGGATTAAAAATTAAAAATAAGATTTTCTTTATTTTCCAATTTTTTATTTATATTTTTAAATATATTAACCACCTAACAAAATTAATTGTTTCAATGCTCAATCCGTTTGAACCGGTGCAAAGATTTTATTTTTTGATCATTTTATTCTAAAAGACGATAATTAATTTTTAGCTTTTGGGCTCTCATTGAAGACCCCTAAGAAAAAGCATAAAACTAAATATTTCTAACACCAAAGAAACAATCCAAAACGGCATCGTATAAGGTTTCGTTGGAAGTTCACCGACTTGGGAGTCGGAAGGCACCGCCAACCAAACTATCTTTTTGTCTAATTTGAGGCTCACATCGGATAAAAAAGTAGACCCTAAGATTTCTTATCGTGTGTGCCATTGATACCATGACGCGCTACTAACTAACATACAAATAAAATGACATCCACCCAATTTTATTCCAACTTTTTATTGGCGGGTGCCATCACAAAAGAATGGCATTACTATTCACTTTTTTTTTGAGACCGTGATTTTTTAATTTTTTTAAAATCTCGTTGTGACTGATTAATGACTTTTCTCTATTTCTTTTTATTCAAGCATTTGTAAATTCGATTCCAAATGATACAATAGCAGAACACCACGAGTCAATCATGTAAAGCCTACAAGAACTAATTCAAGTTCAATATCAAGAAAATAGCTCCACCCTTTGAAGAAGTAAACTAACACCAATTAGACTTGGCCCTTAACCACTGGAGATTGTAAAGGGGTCCAGTTAGACTTGGTTGGCCATGTTGGCTAACGCCGCTAACCTCTCCACATTTCTAGAGACTCAAAAAAAAAAAAAATGTTCTAGGCTTCATTCAGTTGTCAAAAACTATAGAAAAATCATTTCTGCAAGAAGTTCAGTAAAGTGAAAGTTAAAAGAAAGTGAAAGTAAAGTGAAGTTTTTTAAAAAATGGCTAAAATCTCAAATAATAAAAATGGTTGGGGAGGGCATTTTTTTTACCCCATCAAAACATTAGAAAAATAATACACTGGTGTTCACACATTGATGGTCTATTTGTTTATTTGTAGATACCGATTTGTTGGACAATCATGCAAAAAGATGGTTTATTTTTATTTTGTACATATCGATTTGTTGGACAATCATGCAAAAAATCAAACCGATTGAATATGTTGGGCCACTAATGTGCGCTTGTCCCAGTTAGTACCTTCTATCCTCCCCACGTGGGAGACCAAGTTCAAACCCCATCGTGAATGTTTAAGATTTAGGACTATGGATAGCATCTGAAATTTCTTTTGGACTAACACTCTCTTATCTCCCGCTGAAGTATACAATATTAGGAAAAAAAAATTATTATGTGTTGGGCCTCTCGTCAATATATGGTAAACTCCAAATACCTAACAGCAACTTCAATTTGTTTGATCAGAAAGTCTATCCACACAGTAGATCTGTGCACAGATTGTGCACAGATTTTGTTGTGGGGTTCACTACGGGTCCCACACAAATCATCCGAGCCGTTCATTAAATGTAAAACATTTTTTCAAGGGCCTCCATAAAAAATTAGCTCAATCCAATGCCTATAAATGCTTGATCCAACCATATAACCTTTCATTATCCGGAAATCTGAATGAAAAGTTAGATAGTTGGATGAAGCACCTATAGGTATCGGATTGAGCTTATTTTTTACAGGAACCTTTGAAAAAATGTTTTACATTTAATGAACGGCTCGGATGATTTGTGTGGGACCCGTGGTGGGCCCCACAACAAAATCTGTGCACAGAAATCTGTGTGTAGCAGCTTTCTTGTTTGATTTGGGTTTTGAGTGCATTTAGAGAGAAAACTTATTGGAAAACACCCCCTACTTGGTCTGCCTTTCGCATAACAGCTGCAGAGAGAGAGAGAGAGAGAGAGGAGAGTTGTGGGGCGATTTGCTGGATTTCGTGCGTGTGGTTGCGTTTTCTGTTGCTGGCCGAGAGGTTAGTGCCCAGGATAGGTTTTGTTGTTTTCATTTTCTTTTCTCTTGCTCTTCTCTGTGGTTTGTGGCTTGTCCGACCTAGACTAGGTTTTGTTGTTTCCATTTCCTTGTCCCCTACTTTTCTTTGTGCTCTGTGGTTTCTCCGGTGTGCTTGTTTGGGGGAGATGTCTACCGCTGTTGGTTTTTGGGTTTGCGCTTGGGAACTTAGGGTTTTGGGCCTAGGTTTTTTTTTTTTCCGAGAAAAAGAGCCAATCCATATATACCGAATAAAAAAATCACAAATAATAATTACATCTTTATATGAATTAACTCAGTACGTAACCAGAAACAAGGGTTTCGGTCGACATTGGGGCTTCTTACTTGCAGCTGAGAGAGAGAGTGTGTGTGTGCGCGCGCTATTGTTTTGGTTCATCGGTGATCGTATTCGTTAGCGTTCTGCATTTTTTGGGTTCATTGCTAAATTTGTGCTTTTTTGTGGATGGATAATGTGCCTCTGTATCTATGTTTGTTGTCTGCTGACTCAGTTTGTATTTATTCAATTTTGGGTGCTCGTGCATTAAAAAAAATTAAGGGTAAATTGAGTAGGAGGACATACTATAAGGGTTTTTGCCATGATAAGGACATAAATATTTTTCTCTAAAGTCTAAAGGATATTCTGTCCAAGATTTACAAATAACCCCTCCCAAAGTTGACCGGTGTTGAACAGCGTTGACCAAAGTTGACCGGCGTTGACCAAAGTTGACCGGCGTTGAAAGTGCTTAAAACCCTATGGTACCCTATAAAAGTGCCTAAAATCTTAAGGTACCCTATATATGAAGGTGCCTAAAACTCTAAGGTACCCTATGAAAGTGCCTAAACCGCTAAAACCCTATAAAAGTGCCTAAAATCATAGGGTACCCTATGAAAGTGCTTAAAATTTTAGGGTACCCTATATATGAGTGTCTAAAACCCTAAGGTACCCTATGAAAGTGCCTAATGCTTTGTTTGGTTCATGATTTGAAATTTTTTTTGAAAATTGTAGGGGTAATAAGTGGAGAGAGATAGAGAGAGAAATGTTAGAAGTATGGGGAATCTAGGGAGAATTTAGGGGGAATTTTTTGAAAAATTCTTTTTGAATTGGGAAGAGAACAAGGCATAAATCGCTAAAACCCTATAATAGAAAAATGAACCCTAAAACCCTATAAAAGTGCCTAAAATCTTAGGGTACCCTGTGAAAGTGTCTAAAATCCTAGGGTACCCTATGAAAGTGCAACAAAATCGAAAAACACGAAAAAAGACATATTTTGTGTTAGCCAAACAAGACCCTTGTCTCATTTAAGATCATTTAAATGAAAAAAGACCATTTTTGTGTTAGCCAAACAAGGCTCTTGTCTCATTAAAGGCAATTTGGTCTTTTCACGGATCTTAAACTCTAAAATATTTTCATTAATGGACTGTACACATCACTGAAACATAAGCTGGACTAAATCTACTTTAGGATCTCTTCTTTTGGACTTTAGACCAATTTGCTGAAAAATTAAATCAGTATGTTATAGGTAGAGAAAATGCTTTTGTTTGTGGTGTTGCTTTGGACTTTTAACTTCCCTTTTCTGAGTTGTGGTTTGTAGCTGATTTTAGGTAGGTTTTGGATTTTGATGCTAGAATGGTCATGTATGCGCCATTTGTTCGGTGGGACATAATTACCCACGGTGTTAATGGTTCCGCTAGGGCAGGTGTTTATTATTTGCAATCTGCTCAGGGAGAAAAGGTGGTTGTGCACTTGCAATTCGTGGTCCAACAAATCGCATTACTTACACAGCTTTTGGCGCCTTTCTTGATGAATACCATCACATCCTGCCTTTAGGTGGTGTTGTTCACTGGAGATTTAGCTTTATGTTTGCACAATGGTTAGATGGTCTTCTATACCATTCATTCCTCTTGTGCAACGAAGAAGGTCTGGTCTTGCTTTGTTTACTTGCATATCGTTGTTGCTGATATTTAATATGTTCTCCATTTGCCTGTTCCCTTTTCTTTCAATGCCTTGCTAGTTATTATTTCCAGTGTTCTCGTAACATCTAATGCAGGTATCAGAAACGCATGGCACCTGAACTATGTTGTCCCAGCTGGTTCTGCTCAGGTGTGTGCTTGCCTTCCTTTTCCACATGCATACCTTTTCATAGAATCTCTCAATCTCCTATTTTCATACTAAAAAATCGTCATTCTACTTTCAGAAATTACCAAAGGGCCTTCGTAGCTACTTCCCTGCTGATGGTGCAAGCACATGGATTATGCTTAGGCATGGATTCAGAGCCTGGCCAGTTGAGGTTGTTAATTTTGAACTTTGCGAAGCGTGGATAGTTTTCGTAAAGTTCATGGGCTGCATGCTGAGTTCAAAGTGATCATGTCTTGTAAGCGTAAGTGGATTTTTCACACTACAATCCTTAATGAAAATGACCGAGAACTTGTCTTCCAGTGGTCTACCCCAAATCCACAGTGGCGACTGTTCCATGCTCCTCCGGGTTTGTACCAATGCATTCTCTTCTTGCCCATTCCTGCAAGCAACAAAATGTCATAATCTCGCTTTCCTTTGTTGTTTTGTATTGCATATGATTATAACAATCTTCCTACCTCTGTTGCTTCCTATACTATAGTGAATTTGCATACTGCTTGTTTACCTTCTACTATTGCCAAGCAGCAGACTATGCTCAAATTTGGATTTTGTTATCTTCCAGGGCAGGAACTTCGTGTGGTATTTACGCTATCTCAGCTTTCCTTGTTTGTTGCCTTCAACCTAATAATGGAATTACCCAGGAAAAAGTCATTTTATAATCTATATTTTATTATCTTGCTTCTGCTTATATAGGAATGTGAGGCCCTCCTTAATGAAGTGTTCCATATTTTTTATCTTGAGGATATGGTTATCCATATGGCTGATCATACTTAGGAAATTGCAATTCAAGATCTGAAGCTAGATGTTCCTGAATTTGACCAATTCTGGGCTGCTATCAACATGGAATTGCTTGACTACTTGTTGATCATCATGTTACCAAATGCAGAATTCCAAGTCATTGCTTTTGACACAAATGATGAGATCGAAAAAATCTACGCTTGGTTTTAGCCTCGTCATATCAACTCTTGCTTTCTTGGTTCTGCTGTGATAACTCTTTTGCAGCAATAACTCTTTTGCAGCAATAACTCTTTTGCAGCAATAACTCTTTTGCAGCAATAACTGCTAGCGTTTTGTAAATATAACCCTTATGGGCTACTCTTCATACTTCCCTACCCTTTTAGCACTGGCTAAGTTTGTGCACGCTTTTGAGTGCTTTTTGTAAATATGAACTGATAGGTACCTGTGGTTTCTCTTCCAGTGTGTATATAACACTCCTGATTAGCAGGCTTGCAGTTTATAACATCTGCTATCCTTTCTTATGCTGTAGTTCAAAAACTTTAAGTCAGCGCGGTTGCTTTTCTACGAAATATTGTATATCGCAACAGTGCTTCTTGCGAAAGAACTTCTTTAGATACTTCCATTTCTGTCTGCATAATATACTTGACCAGCAATTTTGCTTTATTATTTTCCCACTGCAGGTGTCCAGGTATTCCCATTGATCCCTCCATAATTTCTTAGTTTGCCCCTCCCAGTAGCTCAGAGTAAATACATATATTACATACTTTAGTTGTTACCTTCTTTTGTTTAATATATAAACAAATAGCAGTAATGATTTAAAACAATAAAACACCGAGTAAAAAATTCCCTTCTTCCCATCCCATTCGCTGTCATTTCTCCTCCCTCCATCTGGTTCCAAAGAAACTACGGCTGTTAGAGAAAAATACAACCACAGACTAACAAATCTACAGTTTACCATACCCACACATGCAGTTAAATACAGCCAACCAATGTCTGCCCTATTCCTTGACATATGTGACTAATGATTTTACTGGTCACATCATTACCCCCCACTAATATGAACATATAGTACATCTAGATTAAAAGTCCACCATAAAATACCATGTCATTTTCCAACGACAAAAATTACCACCTCCGTCCTAAATAAGTGTTCAACGTGCAAATCTAGACCTTTAAAAAAAATGCATTTGTTTCGTTAAAAAAATTAATTTTTTTTCACAAATCAATAAATAGCAATGAGTTTTTTTAGATTGTGGAAAAAAAAAATTAAATTTTTTAGCAGAAAAAATGCATCTTTTGTAAGGCCCAGGTTTGCGTGACTGACACTTATTTAGAGACGAAGGAAATACCTATGTCACAATCTAATTTTCCAAAATTTTACACATTAAATTAAAGTACTAATTGAGATCTTTCATATAGTGCAAAAAAAACTTAAAGATTATGCATCAGTATAGTTAATCTTTTAATTCAAATTATAGCAAAAGACACAAAATAAGCCTTTCAATATAAAACAAAAAAAGTAATACCACCATCCTATGTTTAACCTATTTTATAACACTTATATTCATCTGTAAAAATACTTTTATAGAAGCATAAAAGTTTTCCCCCTATTCTTTAAAAAAAAAAAAAAAAACACCATCATTTTACCATAACTTAACATAAAATAGTAAAACTCTCAATTTAAAGTAGAGATGAAGTCAAAAGTAGTTTAGCTTGAATTGTGCTGTTTTTTCTCCCTCATCCTTCTACCTGTCTTTCTATGTCCAAGAGTAACAAAAACAACAAATTCCAATTCCAATTTCTTAATGCTGTTTGTATGATAATCCTATTTAATAAGTTCTAATGAGATTTGCCAAACAATAATTATAAGATTGCATAACAAAATTAAATAATGCTTGTTCTTAACGGCATATTGGATAAACTCCAAAAAAATAAAAATCCCAAACAAAGCAAAAACTCTTCAACCTACAATTTTGTTTACCATTAACTTAAAATGATAAACATTAAACCTCTTTATTATTAACAAAGGTAATATAAATTTAACCATAAAATACATAAATCTCACCACAAAATATCAACATGACTGGCCAACAAAAATATGTTCCATAATTGGGCATGCACCATCTTATGTAGGACCCTTATATAAGGAGTTTGGGTTGGCTGAAATCCAGGTTTTAGTATGGTGCATGTAATACTCCTAGTCTTTAATCGTGTTTAAATTAATTATGTGATGTGTTTTTGGCTTAATGTATGAATTATTGGGCTTAATTTGCTAACTAAACAAAATTGGAGCATAAGTTGTCTTATGGCTCACACACACACAATCATTTTTCTTAGCCTAGCAAAACAAAACACGTACTCTACTTCTTTTTCTTTGTTCCTATCAACGTAGAGAGAGAGAGAGAGAGAGAGAGAGAGAAAAGAATCGGTGGAAGGAGAAAAGAAGGAAAAAATTTAGGGAAAAACCTTGTTTGGCTTGGAATTGAAGACATAACTTGGTAATACATGTTTCTTTTGCTTGATTCCATAATTTGTATGTTAAATTTTACATCTTAGGGTTTGAATTTATGCTCTAGATGATTGGAACAAGATGAAATTGGATTTGGGTTAGAACTCTACTTGTTTCTTTGAATTGGATGTTTAAAACTTGTTTTGATGCCTGAAATTGATGTTCTTGGAGTAACTCTTCTATATTTATGAGGTTGAGCATGATTGGTGAGGTTTTGATGTGAGTTAGAAGTACTTAGGTGGGTTTAAGTGCTGAAAATCGCAGGAAGAACAAGAGGAGAACAAGAGGATATTTTTCTGAAAATCTACAGAGTAGAATTTTGTATCTGCCCTGATTTTGTGGAATTTTTTTTTTGCAGTTCCGAAGCTCCAAAAGTTATGAGATTTTTATAGAGAGTTCCTCTATGAGTCCTTTATCTATGGTAAAAATTTCGGGACCAGATTTGAAGTATTGAATTCTGTAAAAATTCGTGACCATGTGGTGCGCAGTTTTCGGACTGTGCTGACTGTGCAGACACGTGTTAGGGAAACGGCCATAATTTTGAGCTCGGGCGATGAAATTGCGATCCGATTTCTGATTTTGAACCTAGAATCGTAGACCTAAAAAAATGCATGAAGATTGTGTCTTAGTTACTCTTGAGCAAATTCAGTTTTTGTGTTAAAGTGGGTGAAACTTCAGATTCTGTGACTATTTTCTTGAGGCTAGTTATCTAACTTCGCATGTCTACCTTAGGACCTTAAAAATAGGCTTGTTTAGCATCTTCTAATCATGTTTTTATTGCCTAATTGTTTTAGGAAGTTCGGGTGGTTCGTAGAGCCGAGGTGAGTGATTTAATACCTAAACACATGGTTTTTGAACTTGTTTTCCCTATTGAGCTTATTTGAACATGTTTTATAAATTATGTACTCCATGGATACCAATGGAAGGTGGACTTATTTGTGAAATGTTTGCGAATCTATTTAATGGCATTCCCAACGTCCGGTCTTGCTAGGGGACGGCTTAATGGCTAGCAAGGGTGTTTGAGGTTGGTGTGTGTTTTGGGATAATGCATAGACGTCTGGCTTATCCACTACCGGGGACGCCCGGTAGCTTTTGAATTTTGAATAGCGGAATGTGCATTATATTTGGCTTATGGTTTTGAGTACTTTGTTTTGAAATATTATCAAATTATTTTGCATTGTCCATGGAAAGCATGTGATTTAAGTATTAAACATTCACACGAGCTTTGGCTTATGGATTTTCTTTTCCACCTTTCAGGAAGCGACGCGTAGGGTGGCATGGTGTTTATTTTTACGATGTGTAGTGTATTTGGAAGCTTGTAGAATGGACGTTATGTTTCATGGTCACTTAGTTTGTATATGATTTGTTTAGCTTTTGAGTTTGTAAGTAAGCACAGTTCTGAGAGGTTACCTTTTGGTTTGTAAAACCTATGTAAGACTTTGGTTTGTTATTAATAAAAGTTGACTTTTGCTTCCGCAGTTACGTTTTAGTCCCTTTTGATGCTCACTTGTTTAGGTGATTTGATTTGTGATTTGGCCTTAGTGAGAAATCACTAGCATTTGTCATGATTAAGACCTTAAGGGGCGGGTCAGGGTCGTGACAGTGCAAGTGTGAGTTTTTTGCACGTTTTTGTCCTACCCTTATATAAGGAGTTTTTCATATGCCAATTTCCAATTTGGGACACATTTGCCCCTCGATTAGGCAGCCACTGGTTTTGAGGAGGAGGATAATTCCATTTTTTTGGCCTATGTGGAAAACATTTTATTGGCCTATGCAAAAAACGTGGACCATATCATACTGATTATCCTTGCCAACGACAGAGTAAGAACTCACAGTTAAATTAGGATTAGAGTATTCCTTGAAACCATGATCTACGGTCAGGTACTAAGGGTATATTTTAAGATGTTTAGGGCAAGCCTCCTGATTGGCAACACTTTATGGGTACTAGAGGCCGGGGCACACGCGATGCGTGTGCAAGTCGGATTTTCACAACGTTTTTGTAAAAATGCTTCCCACTTATTGTTTGATCAAATTTTCACAAATGTTGTGAAAATCCGACTTGCACATGCATTACATGTGTCCCAGCCTCTAGTAACTCTATAAGTGATTATTTGCAGAATAAAGAAAGTGTTCATATGTCAAAGAGCAGTAAGCTGAAAGCAAATTTTGACAGAAGAAAACATTAATACAAACACCTGGTAGTCAATAGATAAAAAGAGAGTACCCTTAATTTTCAAAACTCTCTTCACCGCAAGTATGAACTTCCGAATCTGAAATAGAAAATAAGAACATCCTAAAGGTCTAAGTAGAACAAAAAAATCTGCAAAACCCATACTGAAACCGAATCTGAAATTGGAAAAAGAGTAGTAAGCTGAAAGCAAATACAGAAGAAGACATTAATACAAACACTTGGTAGTCAATAGAGAGAGAGAGAGAGAGTACCCTTAGTTTTCAAAACTCTCTTCAACGCGGGTATGAACTTCCGAATCTGAAAAAGGAAATAAGAACATTCTAAAGGTCT
>BPLS01028124.1:113503-129489 GCA_019656275.1 Rhododendron kiyosumense
AATTGGAAATATGCATACGGAGACATTGCATGCATGTATGGTGAAAACATAAAAGAGTGAAAAGAAAAAGCCATTAACAGAGAGAAGGGAAAATACCTTGAAGGAGGAGATTGGCTCTGTGATTAGCTGACCTCCTTTGTCGTTTCTTTGTTTTTTGACAGGAACATGGTGTATTTTATTTCATTGTGGATTCGTGGAACAAAAGAGAGAGAGGACAATGAGGGGCTTGGCAGTTTGTGTGGACAATGGCGTAAAAGATAGGAAATGGTCTACAGAACGTGGGTGGGCAGTTACTGGAAGGGGTAATTTACTTGCTAACCCTTTTTGCAGTAATAACTGTTTTAGGTGGTTTTTTATTGTACTTAAATGTCCAAAATATCCTCACAATTATTTGTTTTGTTTTGTGTTTAAAAGGGCACTTATGAAAAGAAAAATACATGACAAAGGGAGGAGACACCAAAGGGCGCTCTCCCTTTATATATTAGAATAGATAATCACTCTGCTTGTGATTGTTTCGATGATTAGTTTCATTGAATAAAACAATGCAGGAAATGCTGCTGCTGCTCTCATGGCTCCTCACACTCCGAAAGGCAAGGTGACATTACATCTCATCAGTGAAACTTAGGTGATTTTGAATTGAAGCACTCGAATTTCTTTTGCGAAAGGTTTAAGTGAAAAACTAGAGAAAGGTTAAAGGTTTTTAGAACGATTCAATTAAATATAATTTAGAATCAAAATTTTAGTGAACGCGCGTGATCGTCTTTCATGGACATAGTGATAGTGAAAAGATTTACAACTGGTCTTAGTCCTATCAATCTGTACTTGGTTTTGTTACTCCTGCTATGTCGTGTGTTGCTGGATCCGTTTTATCTTGAAAATCGATGGATTGTTTCTAAAGTTGTTCAGTTAACATAGATCAGAGATCTTTAAAGAATTCTATATGTGAGTGGACATGCACTAGGACTCAACTACTATCAGTCCTACATTTCGACCTCCACCATCAAAAACATTAATCTTTGCCCTGAAACTAAATAGTAGATCCTCTTCAACGGGCACATAACATTCGTGCTTTGCACGTGGTCGCACCTAGTCCATTCATAAGAGAGAGTTCTCTTTTCGCATAATTTCTTCTAATTTCCCACCAAATCACACACACTGACACGGACTGATAAGAATAGTAAAACAGCAAACTTCAGTTAACCACACAATCTAGATTAAGCATGAAATCTGAATGTAGAATCCGGCAACTCTGTAGCTCTATATGGTACAATTATCATGGCCTAGTCCTGCTCTCACTTGTGCACACAACATACATAACACAGGACTTCCTTCAGTCGAAGATTTATTCGAGTGCTTCAACATCTCTTAGAAACAAATAATTCAAAAATGAAAAACTCTACAACAAGATCTGAGAATTTCATGTTATTGAACATTGTTGTATTCTGTCTGCAAATCAAATAGCTCGAGCCTACGGTCTACCTTAGTTCTTGTGCTGAAGTCTCTCGCATTCAGAACCAGCATATGGATCTACCGTGACGTTTATCACACCAGGCTTCTGGGCCACAAAAGATTTGAGTACATCAGGTGTCCCAACAAGATAACCTTTGCCCTGAAAATTATCAATTAGGAGCTGATAAGCTGCACCAAGGATAAATGAAGTAGCTGCTGGCTCATCCTTAAAAAGACCTATAATTTCTTCAAGGCTACTCCTATCGCTGCCGTAGACACCACTTTTGTTGAAAACTATCACCACCATGGGTAATTGATATCGAACCAAAGTCTGCAGAAGTTCAAAAAACACAAAAAGCATAATTAAAGATGGTTTCATCTATCAAATTAATATCCTTGTCAGAAAAATCAAAAGATCAAGACTGGAAAGCTATAAAAGCACAATAGATTCTCACATAGAACACATGCTTATACAGAACATCTGGATCTCAACATGGGTATTTGACGTAGATGGTAGAGAATGCCTAACCATATCTATTCTTTAGATGTATGTTGTACCCATTCTGCTGCAGAGGATCTAGGTCATATGGAACAGAGGTGAAGCTAAGACGATAACCATTACAGTCATGGTTGAGATGCATAATAAGTTACTAGTAACAAACTATTAGAAACATGTTTAGGGATGGCCCTGCATCCCCGACAAAATTATTAACATGATTTCTCTTTACTAGTTTGCTCTATCTAGGAATTCGATATTACGAAAGTAAAAAACTTCAGGTTCATGCTCATGTAACTCTCCACCTAAGATAACTTTAAGAGAAGCAAGCCCGCTTCAGACCCAGCCAAGGAGAAAATGGCGATCCTAAGAGTGCAGTGGGATGTGATGGCAAATTTTGAGACCGTTTTCCTCTCACCCTCCCCCGGTTTTGGTTCAAGAAAGACATATGACACTACCAAATTAACTAAGCTCACCATGATTCATATACTTGCATGAACCCAAGGAACCAATGCCAGCAATTACTTTGAACTTTATGTGCCACCAAATACCATTCAAAGCGTAACCTCCCTGCTTGGTTTGAATAGGATGTGTTACATATCGTTCCTGAAGTACACATAAAAGATTGGCATGCTTTCGAATAAAGCTGCTGCCAGTACAAATTCGCCAGTGAAGCTTCAGTTCACCTTCATCTTACTATGCAGATAAAGGCAAGTGCTTGAGCTCCCTACGTCAAGGTTGAGAGACAAACCCACAAGCACGCTGCCTTAAAGGCTGGTAGCTACTACTCCAAACAACAAAATCATCATACAGTTTTTCCATCCCGCTTTCCTTCAACCTCTATCCAACTTTAAATCACTCTTAGGGGTTAAAGCAGTTTTTTCCTGAGTAACATACTTCACTACTCGAATAAAATGGAGTGCAAAACCAGGTAGATGTTAGAACCATGAAGACTAATGGCTTATGGTTTGAGAGACTTGAAAATGAACCCAAACAACAGCCAAAAATAACACTCCTCACCCTCACTTTAGCATCTATGTCTACTTCATTAACTTATGACAACTGCATTATCTGCAACTTGGAGAACTGACCAAGACGGACTATAGATAGTCTCTGATAAAAAATAAAAAATAAAAAAGACTATAGATAGTCATGACTACAAAACCTATTGCCAAACATTTTTAAGCCGATGATGAAACCTAATCCAATTCAAAACAAACTACTACATATTTTTTGTCCAAACCGGAAGAATCATTGTAATTAACTTATTGTTTTCAGAATTTTTATTCCTTGAACTGAACCTAATTTTAGTAACGATAAAATAAATAGGAATCCAAAAATTGCACCCACAAAGAGCAACAATGAAATGATATTTTGAAGTACGACGACATGTTTATACTTCAGAAAGGTTGTTGTATGGCTGAAAACGATTGAATTTATGAAGTGCTCAAATCATGACCTCAGGAATGCCAGTCATTTACCTATCCAAACTTTAAATGGTGAAGAGAAGTTTGTTATCATTGTTCCCATGAGAACCTAATGGTGATATTTGATTCCAAATCATCAAGGACGATAAGAACCATTTCGTTCATCAAAATTAAAAGGCTCCACCACAACAGAGATTTGGACAATAGGATAGAAACAGGGAATGAGCGAGAGGAAAGATAACAGTACACTAAAGGTGCATAGAATTTATTAGTATTTGAAATTGTGGCAACAATTTATTACTTGACCATTTCAATATGCACAAAAACTGCAAAAACAACACATGAAATTAGTCTGTTGGATGACACTAAAAAACTGTACAAGAACATTACTCAGAATAGATCAATCATCGAAGTTAGTCTTGACTCTTGATCTAAGCGTAAAGCAGAAAAAAGACCACTCATTTTTGGAAAAGGATGCATACTTAAGATTTTAGAGATTTTACATGGCGGCTACAAGGAAAACCAATAAGAAAAAAGGATACACAAAGTAATCAGCATGTGAGAAATAGAAACATGAAAACAATAAAACAAGAAGGGAGAGAGTGCGAAACTTACGTTCTGTTATTCAACGCAGTTAAGGCCAGCACCCTTCAAAATGGAACGCATGCTGCATCTAAAGTCCCAGCATTTATTCCGGAACTAATTTCAATGATTTCTCATGATTAATATCTAGGAAAAAAATGGCCAAAGTTATTAGAATGTGCACTCATGTCAATGTAGGCTGGCGGAATTAACCGGAAAATAAACTCTATAGGCAATCGTTTTCTTCCAACTACAATTGCCACTTCAAATATTGTCTTGGTGACTCTAGTAAATTCGGAACATAGGGTCACTCATAAATCTCAATCCTCTTACTAATTAATTGTAAATTTTTTGACAACTCGATCGAGCTGTCTGGGCCAATTTACGTCACGTCGACTTATTCCTAGCGATCCAATCTCACCGTCTACTATTAGGGAGTACGACTAAAGCCGAGGCAAAGCCCTGTATAGAGAAGCCGCATAAAAGTTGATTATACCTGATATGTTTCAAACCGAAGAGCCAGCTAAAATGGAGCAAATGCTAAATCTCAAGTTTCGACCACTAGGTCAAACCCTTAGAATGCTATTATTAATTAACAAAAACATCTATAGTACATTTAAAGCTCAAACAAGCATTTTTTGTGGTGTTTCAAAAGGAGTTGGGTTTTAGCTCATTCGTCTTTTATTCCATCGGTTAAATTTTTTGTGGTGTTCCAAGATTGAAAATTTTCTTGTCTGGTGTCAAACTTTAATGGATCAATTATTAGTTATGCAATTATTCAATATAGCAATAGTTTAAAAAATAAATCCATGGGTCGCCCAAATTGTGGCGTCTCTTGTGGCTAGAGCAGGTTTTAACTAGTTTGGTGGGTTTGTATTAAAAAGTTGAGTAGCCTTTTTCTTTATCTTTATTCAAAGTTTTTTTTTTTTTTGCATTTGTTTATTTTGCGTCAAACTTTTTTGGCCTGTTGATTCGTCTCAATGATAGAAATCAGAAAAATAAACAATTATTATCGAAATTCATAACTTTTTTGAATAAAAACAAAAATAAGTCAAAAAGACAGTCTTTTTTACTTAATTTTGTCTTTTTAAAAAAATTATGAGTTTCGACCAAATTTTTTTTAATTTTGCGATTCCTCTTGACGAGATGAATCAATAAATCACAAAAGTTTAACACAAAATTAACGAATACAAAAAAAAAACAATTGAATAGAGATTTTTTTTTTTTTTTAAAAAGTCGTTTTTGAATTATTATAAGTCAAAAGAAAAACCAACCTTAACAACAACAAAAATTAACAAAAATAAATAAATACAAAACCATACCTCAACTTCAAGATTGTCTGTTAATCGTCCAAGGACTGTACTTGTTTGCCGTTGATCCAAATATTGGGTATGTGAGCTATCTTCAGCCAATCCTCGCCACTCTCTTTCTTGCACCGCCTCTCCAAATTTCGACATTCCCCAATTCGCAGCTCTCTCAGATTCTTTTGACCCCTCAGCCCATCCGGCATAGACCTCAGATTCCAACAATTCCAAATCCCAAGGTATGATAGCGACGGGAGGCTTCCTAGCCAGTTTGGTAGAGTAATTAATCCTTCGCAACACCGTATCTCTATACGCTGGAGAGAATTCAAATGTCGCATGCCCTCTGGAAAAGATTGTATCCCAGGACATTCATGGATATCGAAGTCTCGGAGTACCGTCAGATGTTGCATTACCTCCGATAACGACCTTAGTTTGCAACAGCGGTCAATAGATAAGGATCTGAGGGAAGTTGAGCCTTCCAAGCCGTTAAGGTCCGTAAGACTGTCACATCCACCGATTTTTAAGGATCTGAGGGAAGTTAAGCCTTCCAAGCCCTTAAGGTCCGTAAGACTGTCACATCCACTGATTTCAAGTGACTCCAGAGAGTTTAGGGTTTCGAGTTCTTGCAAATTTCCTAGTTTAGGGCAGTCATAAAGTGTCAATCGCTTCAGAGAAGACAAACCAGAGATCTGATTTTGCAGAGTCTCGATATTGGGCATCCACCTTAGGTCTAGGGACTCCAAGGCCTCGCGATTTTGAAACAATCCGTCCGGAAGAATCTCCAACTGGAAGCCATGTATCGAAAGAGAGGATAGCGAAGGTAGATTATTCACTAACATTTCACTGTGATGGATCCCCAATCTCTCAAGTGTTGGAAGGGCAGGCAAATTAGTTAGCTTGGGGCACCAGTTTATATCCAACTCTCGTAGGCGCGGGAAAACATCTTGTCTATCCATTGTCGTCCATTCCTCCAAACTCGGCATTACTCCAAGACTGAGTGTCTCCAGTGCCTGGAATGAAATTTCCCCATCTCCATAATACTCAGGGTCGAAGCACTTCAGAGAATCCATTCGATCAATATCGAGTTTCTTAAGGGCGTGTAGTTTCCCAAGAGGCGGAAGTTGTTCACATCGTGAACAAGAATTTAGAGAGAGTTCAACCAGATTTTTAAGAACCGAACACGTCATCCAATTTGGAAACTTTGAACCTCGGTAATACCTTATACACAGCTTCTTCAGATTCGAGTGAGGTTGGAGACTCTCAAGCACCCCTTCGCCATCATTGGGTAAGTTTCCTCTGAAATAGTTGTCATAACTCCAACTTAAACTCAGAGAAACAAGATCATGTTTCCTCTTCAAATTGGCATTCTCAGCGTCCGCTGGACTTCTTACATTATCAAGTTCCTTTATTTCCAGCACCCCCGCAAGATTTAATTCTTTTAGCTCGCCAATACCGTAACCCTCAGCTTGGCCCACAATGAAGAAGCTTAGTTTTCGTAGGGAAGTCAGCTGTCCCAATTTAGGAGGCATAGAAATAAGAGAATCACACCCTTCAATGTCCAGGTATATGAGATTTCTCATATGTTTCATGCGTTTGGGCAACTTTCGAAGCCTATGACAATATTTAAGTTTCAAAGTCTCTAGGTTTTGGAGATCACATATTGATTCTGGAAAATATACTAATGTAGTGCGCGACATGTCGAGGTACCTAAGATGGTCAGAGTTGGAAATTAATCTTGGTACCTTTACAAAAGTAGTGACAGCGCTCAAATCCAACACCCTGAGATACTTTTGTTTCGATATCCAAGGAGACACTTCTTCCCAAGAAAAATAAGTGTATGGATGTAAAACAAACGACCGTAGAGATGGAACTTCAAGCATAGCCTCATTCCAAGTTACTCCCCCTGCTGAGCGACTGTTAAGAAGCAAGTGACGAACCTTTCCTGAAACTTTCAGATCCTTATGCGAGTCCGTAACATATAGTTCATATTGCATAATAGATAGCGCCAGATCGTGCATAAGATCGTGCATTTTACATACTGTTGTGCCATCGAAATCCTCCTTCACATCTTGTAAGAAGGACCTCCAAACTAAGTCATTAAAAATCTCATGGCCTGTATCATGCAAAGTTGTTTCTCTTTTAGAGGGAATAAAACCATTTGCCATCCACAGCTCAATCAGCTTGTCTTTCAACATCTCACTGTCTTTAACAAATATACAACAATAAGCAAAACATTGCCTCAAGTGTGGAGGTAAATTGTCATAGCTCAACCGTAAGGCAGGCAAGATAGTACTTCCATCATCTGGTAGATCCCAAATTTTACTGTTCCTTACAGATAACCACTCACTTTCACCACTTTTAAACTGCATGAGGCTTCCTAGAGCTTTTATCGCTAAGGGCAACCCTCCGCATTTTTTGACTATCGCCTTCCCGATCTCAAACAGCTCGTGGTTTTCCTCCATCCTTCGATTGTCAAAAGCTCGTTGCTTAAACAAGGACCAAGAATCATCCTCCGATAGACCAACCATATGGTGCACAGGAAGCGTAGCCATAATAAGAGCAACTTTCTGACTCCTTGTTGTGACTACAACCTTACTGCCTTTAGCTCCACACCTAAGTACTTCTTTTAGTCTTTCCCACTTCTCGTGGTACTCATTCCACACGTCGTCCAAGACAAGCAAATATCTCCTGCCACTCAATTTTTCTTGGAGGCGGCGCTGGAGTAGATCCAAGTTTGTGATTTTGCATGTGCCTCCTTCTATGGACTCTACAATTGCTCGCGTTAGTCTCTCTATGTCAAAATCATCAGACACGCAAACCCAAAGTCTTAAATCGAAGTGCCCCTCCACCCTCTTATCATTGTACACCAATCCAGCGAGTGTAGTCTTGCCGAGGCCCCCCATGCCCCATACAGCACACACCGAAACACCATCGCAGTCACGGTCGCTCAAATCATCGAGCAACATGGTAATTATCATTTCTTTCTCGTCATTCCTTCCAAGAATTTCAGATTCATTCACGAAGGAACTAGTCTGTCTTCTCTCCACCGCACGAAATTCAGTCACCAACAATCCCTCCCTCAAGTGAAAACTTCTCTCTCCAGCAATTCTATCCAAACTCTCCTTAACACCCTTAATCTTATTCTCCATCTTCATTCGAAATATAAGCCGATTTGGAAGAGAGAAAAAGGCACTTACTCGGTGTATTTGGGAATCCAGTTTTCGTTTGAGGGCTTCGGTGGCGAATTCGTCTAACATGTCTTCGGCATCGTAAGCTGAATCCTTGAGCTTTCGGAGCCAATTCTTGATGGGATCTTTTGTCCATTGCTTGGCCTCTGCATCAACAAGCACTGCCTGGATTGTACTCAAAGTACTCTCCAGATCCTTCAGCTCTTTTTCGAGGCCCCAAGCTATTCCGAACTGCTGCAGCGCTGAGGAGGTCAAGGTTGTGAAGATTCTCTGGAAGAGAGAGGAGAGGAGTACATCTGCCATGGCTCTGTTTTTTTTGTCCAAGGAGATGAGATGAGATGAACTGCAGAGGTTTTCAAGATGAAAGAAAGGAAAAGAGAATTGGGAGTGAGAAAAGTAGGGAGGGAGGGATAAGTTTTGGGTGGCTATGGTGGTTTCTTTCCACAGAGGGGGGCTCCACACGTTGTTGACTTGAGAAGAAAGAAGACCAGACCAGACCCAAGAAACAGTGTTTCAATAACCATACTATTGCTCTTCGCGTGGGTTGCTCCGAAATTGGAAGGTTACTTCTCTCTCTCTGTCTTGTAGCGAATGTCCATTCCACCCGCTATCACGCGGCATATTTCAAAACTTTATATTTTGTTTTCTTTACCATTCAAAAATAATTTTTCAAAAAATACTTTCTAAATTCTCACTACTTTTAACATTTATCTCTTTATCTCTCCACTTATTACCCCTACTACTCTTCAAAAAAAAAATTAAAAACCAAACCAAACATAGATAATGTGGAGAGTAATTACCGAACAATTTGGAGAGTACAACCAAAAAAAAAAAAAGGAGAGAGAGAACATTGAGAGAGTCCAAAAGGGCTGCAAAACTAGATAGCTTGCTGTATGCATGATAATTTTTATTTTTCCTGTTAGTATTGTTCAGGGATCTCAATCATTTTCGGGCATAAATAACCAAGAATTTTATTTCTCATCCTCAGAGCAGCGACACTGATGTTTAGGGGTTTAAGCGAACACTCTGCACTTAAAAAAAAAATGCTCTAAAAAGCAAACCCTTACATTCTTCAGGACGATCTCAATAATTTTCGGGAATTAGTAACCAATAATTATGTTCTCATCCCCACCGCAAAAATATACCAATAATTTTGATTACATTTGGTACCAATGATTTAGTACGCAATTTTTTTTTTTTTTGGTTTATATTTTTGAAACGGGATGGCACAAGCCACTCCCCCACTAAGTAGCTCCGTCCCGAGTTTTACTCAATTCATACCCATTGATAAGAGAGAGTTCTCTTTCTCATAATTGCTTCTAATTCCTCATCAAATCACACACTCTACACGGACTGTTAAGCCTTTGAAGGGATGGTTGGGGGTGTGCAAAAAACCCATGTCCCAATGGATCCGATCCGAAGGGTTTCAGGCGGGGCCGAACATGTGGTTCGGTCGGGTACAGGTATATTTTTTCAAAAAAAAATAGTTTTCGGTTCGAGGCTCAAGGTGCTGTTTTTCTTACCCGACCCGACCAAACCCGACCAAAAGACGAACAATGCATATAAATTACTTCGGTTTTGGTTGGACTCAACCCGACCCGACTAAAAAAATCAGGCACGCGAACGGTTATTCCCACTCCTTCGGTTCGGGTTCAGGGCCAAAAAAGTCAATACCCGACCCGTCCGACCCGTGCACACCCCTAGTTGGGGTGACAAGAAGCAGAAAACTTCATTTCCACTTTCTTAAATAAAGGGGGTATCCATATCATTAACCACACAATCTAGATTAAGCATTAAATTTGAATTAGAATCCATCAACTCTGTAGCTCTATATGGTACAATTATTGTGGCCTTGTCCTTCTCTCACTTGCGCAAACATACATAACACAAGATTCTTTTCAGTCGACAATTTATTCGAGTACATCAACACCTCTTAGAAACAAATAATTCAAAAGAAAGAAAGAAGAAATACTCTACAACAAGATCTGAGAATTTCACATTATTGAACATAGTTGTATACAGTCGCAAATCAAATTTCTAGCTCAAGCCAACGGCCTACCTCAGTTCTTGTGCTGAAGTCTCCCACTTTCAGCACCAGCATATGGATCTATCATGACGTTTATCACAGTTGGCTTCCAGGCTGCAAAAGATTCAGTAAGAGCAGATTTGAGTTCATCGCGTGTCCAGACAAGATAACCTTTGCCCCCAAAAGCTTCAATTAGGAGATGATAAGCTGCACCAGGGACAAATGAAGTAGGTGCTAGGTCATCCTTAAAAGGACCTGTAATTTCTTCAGCGCTTCTCCTATCGCCGCCATACACACCACCATTGTTGAAAACTATCACCACCACCGGCAACTGATATCGAACCAACGTCTGCAGAAGTTCAAAAACACAAAATGCATAATTAAAGATGGTACATATCTTGATTTCCATCTACGGCATTAATAACCTCGTTAGGAAAATCAAACGATCAGGGATGAAAAGCTAAAAAGTACAGTAGTTTCTCATAGAGTATACATGCATTAACAGAACATCTGGATCTCAGCATTGCTATTTGACGTAGATGGTAACGTATCTATTCTCTCCCTTTGATTAGACTTGATTCACTTGAATAATCAAGATAGAACTGAATGCCTAACCGTACCTATTCTTTTAGATGTATGCTATACACTGTTCAGCTGCAGTGAGATGATAAACACTACTGTCACGAATGAGATGCATAGTAACATATCTAGTACAAACATATTCAGGATGACCCTGCATCCCCGTCAAAAGTTGTAGGAGGTGTTCGGATAAATAAGCCAAAGTGGCTTATTTTTTATTTTTATTTAAATTTTTTTCGTATCACTTGGCTTATTGTCAATTTTTTGAGGATTATTGTATCCTCATGACAAGAGGAATCTAAAAAGTAAAATTTTTTGACCGAAATCCAATTTTTTTTGAATAAAGACGAAGCAAGTGGCTTATTGGCTTATTTTCGTTTTTTTGTGGGTTTATTTGGCTCATTTTTAGAGGGAAAGCCAGTGGCTTTTTTAAGAAGAACAACCCCTTAACATGATTTTTCTTTACTGCTTTGCTCTATCTAGGAATTCGATATTACAAAAAGAACTTCAGGTTCATGCTCATGTCACTAACCACCTAAGATAACTTACACGGAAACAGGCCTGCTTCATACCGAGCCAAGAACAAAATGGCAATCCTAAGAGTGCAGTTAAATGACATATGAACACTACCCGTAATAACTAAGCTCAGCAGGACATTATAGCCTAACCAGATTCAGATTCTTGCATAAACCCAAGGAACCGATGCCAGCAATAATTTTCGACTTCATGTAGAACCAATAAAAAAATTTTAAAAAAATACAGTTTGTATATCCTACTCCTCTCTCTCTCTCTCTCTCTCTCTCTCTAGAAAACCATCCATCTTCCCCTTTCTTCTTGTTGCCGATTAGGGCTGCAGCCGTCGGGGGGTAGCCGCAGCCTCCTCCCCTCGGGCTCCCTCTCTTCCTTTCCTTTTTCTCCTTCTCTCCCATTCCCCATCCATCCTTGTCGATTTTCTGCTGCCGTTTCACCTCCTTTGTTCTCACCTCCAATCGTGAATCATTGCTTCACCCACCGGTTTCTATCTCTTGGGGATTCCGGTTTGGGCTTAACAGCAAGGGTGAAGTGGTGGCTCCGGAGGTGGACTCACTTTGCTCCCAACCGATTTACTCCTGGGTTTTTCGGATTGGCCTAACGGCGTCGGGTTCGTTGCGGCAAATGGTGGTCGTTGATGCAGGAGAAGTTTGTGGCTGCTTTCTGGTGCTTCTTATGGGTGACTTCGGTTCGACGGAGCTTTGGAATTCGCGAGGGATGTTGTGCCGGTGTCGGGTGGTTCTCTTTCACGGCCAAGATGGGTTATCTGGTGGTGGTGTGGCTTCTGCATGGTGGTGATCAGTGGTGGGATGGTGGCAGATGGAGTGTTTTGGGGTTAGGGTTTTGTTTTTGCAGGTTTTTGAAGATGGAGGCTGATGATGTTTGAAGTTGAGGCAGTGGGGTAGCTTTGGTGTGACGGTGTTGTTGACAGATGAGGTGTTGGCGGAGGCAGCAGTTTGATTTCACGGCAGGGGCTCATCGGCAGTGGTGGGGTTTTTGATCGAAGGTAGTAGCAGTGATTTTGGTGGCAGATCATGGATGCAGTGGCACGGAGGCAACTGGGACACCATTCACTAGTCGTGATGCGGGGCATTTGCGGCTGGCTTGGAGGGTTTTTGGGATCAGCGATATACAGCGGGTTCATGGCGTTCTGCGCGACAGTAGCGGTGTTCCATATCCTGATCGAGTTGTTTGGGCCAGGGTTTGTTCTGGTGTGGTGGGCATTTCGGATTTGGTGGTGTTTTTAGGGTTTTGTTGGTCTTAGACCAGCACTTGGGTCTCGGGTGCCTATGGCGATTTAAGTAATTTTAATTTTCTTGTGCCCTTGGCCTTTTAATCTCTATAATTTTCGAATTTGGTAATTAATAAATTTTTGCTGATAAAAAAAAAAAAAACGCAACAAATAAGCATTCAAAGCATAGCCTCCTTGCTTGCTTTAAATAGGATATGATACATATGGTTCCCAGAAGTACTCCAATAGATGTAAGATTGGCATGCTTTGGAATCCTCCTAAAGCTGCTGCTGCTTGTTTTGACCGAATCCTCCTAAAGTTGTTGCCAGTTCGAATTCGCCACTGAAGCTTCAGTTCAGCTTGAAACTACTGTACAGATAAAGTGGTTGAGCCCCTCACATCAAGGTTGAGAGACCAACCCAATAGCACACTGCCTTAGAGGCTGGTAGTGACAGTACACATATACATCCGCTACCCTGACGGAATGATTGTCCAGTTTTTCGTTCCACCTTTCCTTCAACCTCTAACCAACTTTAAACCACTTTTAGGGGTTAAAAAGTTGTTTCTTAGTAACACACATGAATACTTCAATCAATGGAGGAAATACAAAACCAGTTCGAAGTTAGAACCATCTATTCTAATGGCTTATGCTACAAGAGACTTGAAAAAGAACCCAAACCACAGTTGAAAAAAACACTCCTCACTCTCACTTCACCATCAACATCTACTTCCTAAGCACCAATAAAGGAAGATAAAATATCAGTCACCTTTCATTAACTTAGGAAAATGGCTTTATCTGCAATTTGGAGAACTGACCAAGGCAGACTATAGATATTCATGACTGCAAAACCTGTTGCCAGACATTTTTTTAGCTGATGATGAAACCTAATCCAACTCAAAACAAACTGCTACATATATTCTATCCAAACCAGAAGAATCATTGCTATGTTAGCAGAATTTTTTATTCCTCGAACTGAACCTAAATTTAGTAAGTAACTAAAAAAGTAAATAGAATCCAATAATCGCACTCATAAAAAGCAACAAAGAAATGATATTTTCAAGTACAATGACATGTTTATGTTTCAAAAGATTGGCATCTGGCTGAAAATGACTAATTTCATGAAGCGCTCAAATTATAATCGAATAAGAAATGCCTATAATTTAACCTCAAAACTTTCAGTGGTGAAGGAAATTTGATATCATCAATGCCAACACAACTTAACGGCACTTTTTGGTTCCAAATCATTAAGGATGATAAGAACCAATGTTCTAAAAGTCGCTCGGCGTTCGTGGTCGACCACCTTCGAGGTTCGAGACCCCTATTAATCGCCGATTAATCGGCTTGTAGCAATTAGTCGGGTTTTTATTTATTTATATATAAATACTCCCCAATGACAACTCTTATAAAAAATTGAACATTCATCTATCAATCCATCAACATAAATTGTTTTTCAAATATGATAGAGAAATCTCTCCTTTACAGAAAACTGTTAACATGATTATAACACCAACTGGTACTGGGTATGGGCCGTTCATTTATTAGTCACTTACCAATTATAATAACTTTATTTATATACATCAAACAATACTACACTTCGTGTTAAGATTTAATAAAAAATATTACTACACTTTGTTTCCAGAATCACTAACGTGTCAATATGGGTATGGGCTTTTCAAAAAAAAAAACTAATGTTCGAGGTCGGTGGAGACGTGGAGTGAGAGGAGATCTCGAATTTGAGAGAGAGAGAGAGAGAGAGGGGGATAGGCAACTTGGAGATCTCGTGTTTTAGGGTTTCACAGAGATATGACAGGTGACTCCGAGATGATGGGGTGTTGAACAAGCACTAAAAACTGTGATTCGAAGCCCTTATACTGGTATGAGTATATAACAGTTACACCCCTTAATTTTCCAAAATTATAGATTTTACACCTCTTAATCGCCGAATAGCCGACTAATCGCCCATTAACCGATTAATCGACTAATTGCCGCTAGACACTAACCGACTAATCGCCGGTTAATCGCTGACTAACTCCAATTATCCTCCTGACCTACTAATTCAACCGACTAGGCATTAATCTAATTGGTTAGGCCAAATTTTCGATTAATCGCCGATTAAATCCTTCTTTTAGAACACTGATAAGAACTGTTTTATTCAGCAAAATTAACAGGCTCCACCAAGACCAAGATTTGGACAATAGTATGGAAACGGGGAACGAGCAAGGGGAAAGATATTAGTACGCTAAAGCTGCATCAGCAATAAAAAGCATAGAAGACTTCATTGTTCGAAATCGTGCCAAGGATGAAAGTGAACGGATACCAACTGTTTTCTGGCAGCAGCAAATCTAGACATATTATCTGTTTGAGCATTAAGACAAATCGAGACATTTCTGAGTTCACAGCCACCATCTCTTAGTGGGCATGGAAGTAGCTTCTCGGAAACTGAATACTTACAGCAGAAATGCAAAGGGTAATATTTTGTTGTAACAACTGCACAATTAAGAATTCAACAAGACAAACGCATTGTGTTTGTAACAACTCTAGGCCAATACACTATGATGCAAGATAGATGAGTTTTGCATTGTCAGAAGGCAAAAACATATAGATGTATAGACAATAGACAAGTACGGAGACAAACCTCAACTTCCATAGCACTAAATCCAAACCCAGAGTCTCCTTCAACTGCAACCATAAGCCTGTCAGGTGAAGCCACAGCCGCAGCAATGCAGTAACCAAGACCAACCCCCATTGTCCCCCATGTCCCAGCATCAAGCCTAGTCCTAGGCCGTCTGAACCAACACAGACCTACCAACATCCATCGTGTTTGCCCCTTCAGAAACAACTATCGGAGCAGGACTACCCATTGCCAAAATCGCATCCCTAATAATTCTCATCGGTGTCAGAAAATTGAACGGCACAACATCCTTCGCCAACTGAGCCTCCATTTTCGACACGTTCTCATTCGCTTTCTTCTGTATAGCTTCAACCCAAGGGTGAGTTTTCCCCAAACAAAAAGGGTCATCCTTAATCTCCTTATTAATCATCTCCACAACCTTTGCTGCATCTCCAACCAAACCCAAACAGGGTTTTCTCAGCTCAAATTCCTCCTTGCTTATATCCACTAAGATGAACTTCACATCTTTCGACCACTTCGGCGGCTCCCCAAAATGCAACA
>BPLS01028124.1:141470-162695 GCA_019656275.1 Rhododendron kiyosumense
AATGCTCCTATATGCTGCCATCCACTTCCTCTAGCAACCCCTGACAAAATTAGCAATATTCTTGAAGCATCGTTTGGGAGCAACTTGGTAGAAGAGTTGTTATTAAGTCGTCACTTATAAGCACGAATACAAATGCATGACAAATATTTACACTACGCGTTACCACAGACATGTGCACGCAACTTCTTTTATAAATTAGGATTAGGATATAGTGACGTAAGGGATGCATTTACAGTAGAAACATAATTAATCAATGGGAATGCAATAGCATGAACGTTAATTCAGTACTGAAGCACTAAGCATCAATGGTAATAACTGACCTCCAAACGTGTTGGCAATGTGTCTTAGTGTGTCCTTAGTACTCAAGAACTAAGCATCCACACGAATATCGGCCTCTCCTTCACCTTTCAAGATTTTACGTGTCTTAATGTTCCTAAGCGTGTCTTGGTAAATAAATAATAGTAAGGAATGACCACAGAATGGGGTGTAAGGGAACGAGACCAGAGCGTTCCCGTACCTGTTTGTGACCTAAACGTGGTAGGCATTGATAAGTGAGAGAAATGGACATTTTTTGGTGCTTCTTAGAGGGGCTATTGTAATAGAGTTCTTAAATTTACCCGAAAGTACTGCTTGAAAGCTGTCCATGATGATAGAAATACAGAGAAGAGGAGCCACGTCTGTGACATAATCCACAACTTCCTTATCATTACTGAATGCACGTCCCAAAATATGGCGGCAGCAGAACAAAGTAGCGCTTGCTATTGTCACCTCTACAGCATCAAGAGCGATTACAGCCCAAACAGCCAGTCGAGCTGCCTCTGGATTCCCAGCTCCTAACTCATTTGAAACCCAAGTGCTGCAAAATATTCACTAGTTCACACGTGTATATAGATCATGTAGATGAGGTTTTTGCGCATCACAAATAGTTCGTAAAGCAGACCTTGCCGCAGCACCAAATGAATATGGTATGTAGAAGTGCAACGTAGCAGTTGTGAGGCTGCTTATGAAGAGATAAATTAGAAGCAAATCAACAAAAAACTCTATGTACGGTAAAATAGATGGGCATTGGAAAACCATCAGACCATATGGAAAGAACTGAAGTCTCAAGTTCCGGGTTGGGCGAAAGCCCAGAAAGCAATATGAACAGCTCATAAGACCACCATTCAAGACTGCAATTATCAATGAAAATGACTAGATCAGGGACAACAGATAGAAGTACTGCAAAGAAAAAATAAAATACAAGATAAGATTTGTATTTTTTTGCTGATGTGAATATACCATACCAGACCATTATGGCAGAAGGCACAGCAAAGCGGATGAATTCCTCAGTACTTAGAAAAACATCTCTTGAGTAGGAGGTGCGAGTTCTTTCAACTGATGAGGAATACTTCACGTAAAATCCAAGCAAGATCACATTCAACCAGTACGATAAACCAATTGCCAATGCTGCTCCAGAATTTCCCATTTTCAGCTTAAATACTAGAACCCAACAGAGAGGTATGTGGAAGAATAATGTTGCGACTGAGCATAAAAGCATCGGAAGGATCAAACTCTGAGTCTGGAGGTATCGAACTAACGATTGAAGAATCACGTAGGGAAACAGCGCCGGGATGAGCCAAATCGCGTATTTGCCAGCTCTTTGCGAGATTAAAGGGTCTTGTCCAAGAACTAGAAGTAGTTTGTCAAGGAAAATCCACAGAACAGATACTGGTAGACAAACAAGGAGCAGGGAGACAATGGCAGCATAAGTATAGATTCCGAGCTTCTTATATTGCTCTGCTCCATAAGCTTGGCCGCATAGAGTTTCCAGCGCACCAGCCATTCCAAACTGCTAATTGGCAGGTTCACAATTCTCTATAAGTTCCAATCAGTTTCACTTATTAAGGCTGTGTTTATACATAATATATAAAAGCTTTCTTTGAGAAATGAAAACGTAACGAATCTTGATCGTAAAATGAGTGTTCTCATATGAAGGCTGTGCAAAAACTTGTCGTGATATGTCTTCTTTTTCTTTGAAAAAGGTTCGAATCTTGGCACAAAAGACAAAGAAAAAGGTTCGAATCTTGGCACAGAAGACTTTAACACAGCCCAGATAATATTCCAGCATCTCATTACCTACTTGTCCTTCATGATCTCAGTCATATGTGATTCCGTTTCTTCTCTCAATTAAGTTCTCATCTGTTCCTTCACCCTTTCTTCTTCACGAAAATCGCTTCTATGATCTAAAAACACATCCTAGCATTTCCCTCTCCGATCCTAAATCCGAGAACCCGTTTTCCCTATCTAACGTGCTTCCAATCCAAGTACAAGATGCAAATATCTAAATGCATAGATTTTGAGGCATGATAATGGGACTATGAATACAGTCAGGTATTTGGCCTAATAGACCGACCAATCTCACAAGCGGACGCCGAATTCAAATGAGTTTATAGCACGTGGGCGGGAGGCGAATTAGGCAGGCAGGTGACTACATTGAGACATGAAAACAGACGTTTTAGGGACAGATATCGTGGTAAAACAAAGGCAAAACTTAACTCCAGGTGTTGACATTGGTGGTCAAGGCCTTCTAGGGCCGAAACCTTTCCCGTGCTAGCAACTCTTATGGCCAGTCTATTACGGTTTTGCCCGATTTTATAATTAAACTCCGCTAATGGGTAGTGGAATTGATCAAACACAAAACAGTCGAGGTGCGCACTTAAGTTAGTCCGGACACAATCATACGTAGAAAACAACGATTGAGAGAGCTGTACCAGTAGACTGAAACCAGTAACATTGGTGAAAGAGGTGGCGATGGCGGCGCTGGAGAGGGAGATTTCGCCGAGGTGCCCTGCCATGCTCATTGAGACTACTTGCAAGAGGTACTGAGTGACAGTCACCACCACCATCGGCGTTGCTATGGACCCAACCTTCTTCATCTCTCCCACAAATTCCTTCCATTTTCCCACCACTTTTCTCTCGTTTTCTTCTGGCAGTACTAGTAGTGCTTCTTCTTCCATCACTCCCCTGTACCAATCTGGTTCTCTAACTGGTGTTCAACTGCTATGAATAAATTAACAATCAAGGATGCTGCGGATCAAAAAAAAAAAAATCAAGGATGCTGATAAAAAAAAAAAAAAAAAACAATCAAGGAAACGTGTCAGGAGAATGTTTTCTTTTTCTTTTTGTGGGGGTGGCCCCACTCACCAATTTTATTTTTATTTTTTTTGATCCAGACTCACCAGCTTCATTAATAGGTTTTGTTTGCATGTCAGTTATGGTTTGTTCAGACTCATAGAATAGGAGTACTATAGTAGTGGTTTCACAGGGTTAGCTAATAAGCTAGGTTTACCTTGACCTTATAATAGAATTATTTTGAATGGAAATTGATTTCTACTTCACCTTAATTGATGAAAATAGTTTTTTTTCCATCTTTTAGCAAGTGAAATTATAAAACAGTCCTTGAAATTTGTAAAAAGTGTATGCATGTAAGAACAATTTCGTAAATTCACCTACTAAAAGATGAAAATGTATCAATTAGGGGAGTGTAGAAATTAAATTTTTTTAATACAATTTTCATCTTATATGAACTTTTGTTAAGTTTGTGTCAAATTTTATGGATTACTATTCATTTTCATATGTATTTTTTTTTGTACTTGTTTTAGTTTTCTGACATGTGATACCCAACCAGTCTGTACACCTTCACTGATTGGATTGGTAACTTTTATTCCGGTCGCATAAGAAAAGAGGAAAAGCTATGATTTGGTCAAAAACTTTCTTTTTGACTGATCAAAATTATTTGTTTTGTAAGTAATTCTTTATTGTAAATAAAATTTTTTAATTTTTCGCACAAAATTTGACATTCTCTCTCTCTTGTTCGGTTTGTTTTTTCTATTTGGTTGAAACCCCCAAAATCCATATCTTTTCTGCATTGGAGCTCAACTGGTGTTTGCAACAATAGTGCGGGATGTTGCGGCGACGGTGAGGATCGGCGATAGTGTCGACTTTCTTCTTCCTTAGCAGTCTCTTGACCACCGGATTGTCTTCTTCATTCTCTCTAGAGGCAGCGTGATCTCTTGGCGTCCAATCATGTCAATTGTTGGGGTATGATTTTGTTGGGTTTGCTCTGGTTTTGGTTTGTTTTGTCCCTGTGTTTCTCCCCTATGGGAGTCTTCCTCACCCACCATTTGGGCGGGGGTGTCATTATTTTTTGGTGTTGGTGTGTGTGAGTTGGGTTATGTGAAATGTAGTAGTTGGTGTGTAGTAGTGCACTGATGCTCTTCTCATGTGTGTGTATGGGGTTTGGAGGTGTAGGTCTTTGGATTGCCTTCCCGACTGCTCAGCTATAGCCCTATATATTATGCTCTTCATTATCAATGGAAATCCTTAACTTTTGGCAACACAAAAAAAAAAATTTGTCTTAGTGAGATAAATACTCCTACAAAATAAAGATTTTTTTGATCGGTAGAAGTAACACTTTATTGAGGAAAACTTGACTGGGTACATCAAGTTGGGGGAGGGAAGGGGAATCCAACTAAGGATTGGATGAAAAAAGAAAAAACTGTTGGGACAAAGCCCAACAGTTAAAGATAACAACATATATTCCGTATTTGGTTAAAAATTCTTATAATCCGAATTAAACATGTATTAGATATATAATCTCGCTGTGTGAGATATAGAAAAATATCATGGAGGATGTATTATTAATCTCATCACTATGAGTTTGATGAAATTTTGATTTTTATAGTTCATGCGTATACCTTTGTTAAACGGCATCGTCACGTTGTGTTTGAGGCTTTTTCTCCACTTTAAATTGGTGTGGGAGCATACACTTAGTCTTACATCCCACATATGGAAAAATGAGTTGGGGTACTATGTGACGGTGTCTGCATTGACTAATTTTTCAGAAAATTAGACACTTCAATATAGGAACACCACATCATCAAAATAGGAACACCACAATATAGGAACACCCCTAATTCACTGACTTGTTAGGCTAGAATTTACCCTATGTAACCATGTAACCAAGGAATGCTACTACCCTAACAAATTGCGTACCAATACGAATGTTCCGAGATATTTTCGTTCCAAAACGGTAAATATAGTGATCCAAAATGATTCCCGGAACTTATTATTGTAAAAATCTAGAGAGAATGTAATTTTGGTGAGAGAAAATGAAAAGTTTCGATCCTTATGTTCCAAGAAATGTATTTTGCACAAATAATTTTGAAAATGATACTTAATTTTACTAGATTTTTATCCCTTGGAAGGGTTGGTTTTGGTTTTGATATCTTTAGTCTATAGAAGCCTACCGCTATCGTTCCACAATGTAGGCATGTGGCATAACATGTCCATGTTCCTCTTCCTTGTACCGGAACGATCTGCGTTCCAAGTAACAGGTCTAAACAAATCTCCAGAAAATGAAGTTTATGGTTAAGGAACTCTCTGTCCCATGCAGCAGTAGTTCTAGCAAGTTGCACAACAACAAAAGAAGAAAATAATGTTGGAAAATTGAATGGATTGGTGTGGCTTTTGGCTCACCCAAGGTCCTTTACTACCCCATATTCATGGTGGGGGTTTTCCCCTATTCATTGTGTTCCCCAATTCATTTCAGCCATTCAAGGCTCGTATTCATTCCATGGCAGCAACACAAGGGTCTCCTTCGGCTTATATAAAGAGCATCCCGTTTAATAGTTCTGCACACAGTTTGAGAAGTTCATCAGAAATTCCTAAGTTCATTGTTTGTGTGAGAGAGAGAGACAGACACTGAGTTAGTTCGCCAAGACGTTCATCGGTGTTGTTCCGCCGTTAGTTGTCCGAGCCGGATCAATCTTGGGAGATAGATGCCGAGTAACCTCAACACCCTCCAGTAGGCGGTGAATCTATTTTAAGGACACCGTGTGAAACACGGTTTTCAGTTCACAACTGTATTTTGTATTCGGTTTGCAGTTTCTGTATCTACTTTTCCATTCCATTGTAATTCCGTTACTGTAAATGTAATAGAATTCGTATTCTGGATTTCTGATTGTAACATTTTAGACAACAAATAACACATCACCAGGGAAAAAAAACATGAGTTCATTCTGGTGGAAAAACTCAGTAAGATAGCATGTGGGTAATGAATAAAACTTTTTGAAGTACAACTGGATGATTAATCCTTTAGTGGAAGCAAAAGAAAAATTTTGAACATGGAAGGTAATCTGAATTCTGAAAGATGAATCTTTTGGAACACAATTTCGATCTCGGATACCAAGTTCGTACTTCTATTCGATTGATGTCTTCTCAACGTCAAAAAGGAGCATAAAAAATCACAGGCCATCTTGAGAAATGTGGCAGTCTCAAATCAAATGGTGCCTGGAAAAGCAGCAGGCTCCTGAGAACCACTAGTTCAACTGATCAATTAACTTGTCAGCCCGAATTCCCCCCTTGAATATTCTTTCCCTGGCTTTATTTGCCTGCAATCACACTCATAGAATTAGAAAAAAATCCTGATTTGGTTTCAGTCCAACAAGCCATGAGGGGTATCACTTATCTCAGCCTCAAACTTCCCATCTATTTTTTCTTTCCCGAAAAAACGCAAGAAAAATGTAAAAACGCGGGCATCTTACAGCAGCCACTTATCACAGAGAGGATTTCAAATACAAACCTGTTATTGCCAATTAGTAAGACATGTTGCAGAAGTAAGCAGAATGACTTGCAGTATTGTTCCTGTCACGATTCCACCCCAAATCCCCTCGCCTCTTAGATTTTGAAAAAAACCCAATACAATAGCCAATGGTATTCCAACCAGATAATATGCCCCGAAATTGACATAGGCACCGATATGCTGCCACCCACTTCCTCTGGCAATCCCTGGTGCAAAGGAAAAATAACTTTAAGGTGTGACATGGGGTTGTAGAAAGGGGGATCCTATCAACTCCAACACTTTCTTTGTTCTCAATGCCTCCGAATCGGCCTACCACCTTGGTTTGTTTTTCAAGGTTGAGCAATGAAAGTTTGACAGCATTTCAGTACACTATGGTGGAAATAGCAGAAGGAATCAACTTCTAATGACAAGTAAAGGAAGCTTTGGATAGTTTCAAAGAAACACTTCTGCCAGAAAGATAGCCATAAAGCTGCATGTTCTAAGATAGGCATGTAGATTTTGGGGAGGTGATTTTAGATTCATTAGCGTGTCTGCCATAGCTTCTACTTTTGCTTTTGAGTTAACGTCAGTTTTCATGCTTTTGAGTTTCAATTTTTCGAAAACAACTTCTGTATAAGCTAACCAGATAGTATTGCCGTGAAGCTGTCCATGACGATGGAGAGACAGAGAATAGGGGTCATTTCTCTCACATAATCCACGACTTCTTTCTCACCACTATATGCATATCCCAGAATGGGGCGGCAACAAAAGAGAGCCGCGCTCACCGTAATTGCCTCTACAACTGCAAGAACCATCACAGTGCAGACACTCAGTTGAGCTGCCCGTGGATTCCCAGCTCCTAATTCATTTGAAACCTGAGTGCTACAGACCAATTTTACTCTTTTCAGTGGTGTATAATACATACGTATAATCAGATATGTATGCACTGATGCACATAAATGCTTCAATTAGAAACAAGCTTAAGAAAATAGTTCAAATGTTATACGTAAGAGATACATGCATGCTTAAGGAAACAGCTATCGAAAGCAAAACCTTGCAGCAGCACCGATAGAACACGGTATGAGGGAGTGCAGTGAAGTAGTTGTAACGCTGTTCACACAAATGGTAAAATATGATAAGCACTTAAGTCAAAAAAACTCACGTAACCAAAATTCACAAGAATAGAGAAGCAGCATACCAGATTGAAAGCACGGAAGATTTGAGTTCTGGGTTTGCTAGAAGCCCTGACAGCAATACGAGTAGCTCAAATGACCACCGTTCAAGAATGTACATTGTACATGGGCGGGAAATATCAGGATCGAAAAGGGACTTAGAAAGTACGTAAAACTAAGGCAACATTTGGTTCGCTGGAAGGAAACTGCAATGAAATGGCATTCCCTTGGAATGTTTGTTCTTATTGCAAAAGGAAATCATTACTCAAAACAGTTTAGATGAACAGCCATTCCACCAGGAGACCAAGGAATTACGATTCCATTTGTCTCGAAAATCACCAGCGAATCAAATGCACAATCCAATGTCATAGTAGTACCAAACCATTCCGGCAGAAGGAAGAGCAAAGCGGAAGAACTCCCCAATGCTCAGGAAAACATCCCTCGAGAAAGGAGCGCGGCTTTTTTCACATGCTGGAGAGTATTTCAAATAAATCCCAAGCGTGATCACATCCACCCAATACGACAAACTAATTGACAATGCCGCTCCCTTAGTTCCTAACCCAGACTTAAAAACTAAAGCCCAACAAAGAGGTATGTGAAAAGATAACGTGACAATTGAGCATAAAAGCATTGGAAAGATCAAGCTCTGAGTTTGCAAGTACGGAAACATTGATTGCAGAATAGCATAAGGAAACAGTGAGGGAATTAGCCAAATTGCATATTTGCCAGCCTCCAAAGAAACTACAGGGTCTTGGCCAAAGAACACAAGCAGTTTATCCATGAAGATCCAGAGAAGAGATATCGGTAGACAAACTAGAATGAGGGACAATATTGCTCCATAAGTATAAGTTCCAAGCTTTCGATACTGCTCTGCTCCATAAGCTTGCCCACACAGGGTTTCCAATGCACCTGCCATCCCAAACTGCATTCATACGAAATAGTAGTCAATTTGTTGATCTTCGCATTGAATTGTTATGGAAAAAAGACGTCGGTGCAAGAGGTAAAAAGATCAAGAAACCACTTCATAATGCATAAAATTCGAATTGGGTGTCCATATTAGTTTGGCAAATTGCAGTGCTAACTAAAAAAAAAAAAGGACAAGAAACAAAACTTTACAAGGACACTGTAGCCGGTAACGTTGGTGAGAGAGGTGGCAATTGCCACACTGGAGAGGGAAAGTTCACTAATGTGTCCCACCATTATCATTTGGTGCGACGCGCAAGAGGTATTGCGACATTGTCACCACCACCATCGGTGCAGCTATGGCGGTCACCTTCTTCAGCTCTTCCACAAACGCCTTCGGTGCGATTGGCACCAACTTCCTATCTTCATTTTTCAGCAACAAATCCTCATCCATCACCCCCTTCTGATGTTAATTTGGCTTCAACTGCCAACAAGAAGGGAACACACACACACAAAAAAGGGACAATTCTGTGCTTCAGTAGCACATCACTGCCCCATAAATCTTGGACGAAAATTCACCAACCACTTCATAAAAAAGTTCCAACACATGCAAATGAAAATAACAATGATAGGGCACATCACTTGGCCACACCCTAATCACATCACTCATCAGTCATCACTCTGCCACAACACTCTCACTTACGTGTGGGTAAGAAACTGATCCCAAAAGAAAGTACCATAAAGAAGAATAAAGCAAACATGTTTGGAATCTTTTGAAAAGTGTTCATCACTAGTGATAACTATAGGGGTCAACATCTAGAGCTTGTCTTCTTTTGAGGATATTATAATATGCATGAGCTCTTGCATCCATATTTCCTAGTCGGAATTTGGCTTTACTAGGAAAAGAGAAATGAACTGCACAGACCAGAGAATCCAATCTATCCCAATTGAATATAACTAACATCCCTACGAGGTTTTTCATTGTTTATTGACTCTCAAGAGTACCAAATTAACCATGTATACTAAATTATCTGAACCAGGAGTTGTCCTCGATCCCTCGAAAGCTACTTCGCGTTTGCCGAGGTTCACTGCCTTTGACAGAAAGCTTTGAAAAGCAATTGGTCGATTATTTATTCTTTTACTTTATTGGAAGTTCTATTTTTTTTTTGGTAATGTTCATGACCTATTGGATATTTAAGTTGACCCAATTAAAATCCAATAATAAATGGGTTGGATTGAGTCTATTTTTTAATAGGCGGGTTTGGTATCTTAACGAGTCTGGGTTCAATTTGCCACCCTTACTCTCGAGAGTACCTAATGTTAACTAATAAATGGAAAAATGGTGCACCATTGTCCAATCCGGCTTTTAATCCCATGTGCAACCAAAGAGCGGATTTTGAAAAAAGATTACATGCGAGCCCACCATTAGTCCCACTTCGTAGTCCCACATCTCTTATCCTACAATCAAACATGCTTAAGGTACATATGTCCAATCTTTTATGGGATTGGTTGTCTAACGAATAGATAATCTCTCCTCAATTTATTGCACTACTCAGGCGTACTGCAAAGTGTTGGCGAAATTACAACAATTTACACCAAAGAATAAAATTATAATGGACAAATTAACAGGCTGAGTCGCGGAAATCTCACTCTCTTTAAGGAGATTCAAGTCCTCTACGGTAACAAACCGGTGCAGTAGAAAATCTCTGACTTGTCCCCTCCAGGATATAACAGCCCGATAATTTATCGTATGGTTCAAACCTACTCTGTACAAGTAGGAGAACCCAAAGCTCCACAAATAAAACACCCTTACAGTTTGCCCAAGACTCTCACGCTCATATTAAAAACTCACCGACTAGTTTTTCGAGAACGAAGATAGAAGGAAGAATTGAGTATGGAAGAAGCTAAGTGTTTTGGAAAAGGCTTATCATTACTCTTGGCTTTCTTAGCTTTGATTGCTTCACGCAAGCAAGCCTTATATAGGCAAGAAAGAATCCAAACTATATCTTTTCATTAATGACTAGATCTCATAGGATAGATATGAATCTAAATTATATCTTTTTCATTAATGACCAAATCTCATAGGATAGATATGAATCTAAACTATATCTTTTCCATTAATGATCAAATCTCACTTGGATATGGATAGATTTGCTAGATATGGATAGATATGAAAGATATGCTCCCAATTCTTTCTAGATTTGCCTAGATATCCAAATAACCGCTAAGATAAGAGCCTCTCACGTAGATATACATGTGACTTGTAAAAGTCTAGTACCAGAAGATGTACAGAAATTTAATATTAAAATAATAAATTTCCAACATTCTCCCACCTATTTTAATATTAAATGAGACTCTTGGGCAAAGAGGGATATTATGCATCATGAAGGTGTGCTCTGCATTGAACCTTCACTTAGTGAAAATAGTAATCTCTACTCCAAAGTCAATAGTGGTGTCCAACTTGAACTATGACTGCTTAGGGGAAATAAAAAATAAAGCCCACACATAATAGTCCAGGTATTGACATGAGCTTTAATAGCCAGCATGTTACAGCCTTGTGCTAACCCCAGTTTTCATGAGCATCCTTGAGAACAAAGCCTAATTCTCATAGGAAGCGGCCCCACCTCCACGCTCACATAGGTGAAATCTATCAAGGGTGCTCCTGTAATTCTAACACCCCACTCATAAGAGCTACAGAATTTCATTAAGAATTTCTTAAAAAAAAAAAACTCAACCTCCACAACATTACAGGATAAATGCACTCACACCATAAGGATGGACTTAATCAAAATTTTCAGTGCATTTCCAAACGACCACCATATGATTCATTCTTCCCATTGAACCCAGTTACAGGATCTCTGGTCCCTGGGTTGGGTATCCTCATACGTAGCTCATGAATTTAATGGCTTTAGCCCCATCCCCCTCGATGTATTCCAGACTCTTTCTCTTGCCAAGGCCTTGGTTAATGGATCTGCAAGATTATCACATGATCTCACATAGGTCACATTTATGATGCCATTACTCAAATAAGATCTCACAGTATTGTGTTTTCTTCTGATAGGTCTGGATTTACCGTTGTAATAACGGTTTTGTACTCTACCAATCGCAGCAGTGCTATCACAATGAATTAACACGGGAGGAATTGGTTTTTCCCAAAACGGGATTTCATTTAATAAATCTCTCAACCAATTAGCCTCCTCACTCACTGATGCTAATGCTATTAGCTCAGCCTCCATAGTAGAATTAGCAATAATAGATTGCTTTTTCGATTTCCAGCATATATCACCACCACCCAAATTAAAAATATATCCTGTAGTAGAGAGTGAATCACCTGACAAAGTATTCCAATCGGCATCACTATAAGCTTTAAGTACTGCATGATACTTTTTGTAAAACAAGCCATAATTTTTGGTACCAGATAAATATCTCATTATTTGCTCAATGGCTAGCCAGTGTTCTCTACTCGGCTTGCTAGTAAACCTGCTCAGTACTCCTACTGCATAAGCAATGTTAGGTCGAGTACAGTTAGTAGCATATCCGTTTTGATCAACGATATCCTTGTCATTTTCAACCGGAAATAAATGCACATGAGGATGAAAAGGACTAAGAACATGCTTGCAGTTATCAAAACGGTATTTTTTTCAAAATTTTCTCAATATAATGCGACTGATCGAGAAAAATACCATCACATCTTTTTGTAATTTTCATCCCCAAAATTACTTTAGCCTTACCAAGATCTTTCATATCAAAATGGCTACTAAGCATATTTTTAGTTTCATTAATAATATGCATATTAGAGCCAAAGATCAGTAAATCATCCATATATAGGCTAACAATAACATGTGAATTTTCACAAGATTTATAATAGATGCACTTATCGCACTCATTTATCTTATAACCATTTTCAATCATGCAAGAATCAAATTTTTCATGCCACTATTTAGGCGCCTGCTTTAAGCCATATAGGGATTTAGTCAACTTACACACTTTACTTTCTTGGCAGGGCTGCACAAAGCTCCCGGGTTGATCCATGTAAATTTCCTCATCTAGGTCCCCATTTAAAAAAGCTGTTTTTACGTCCATTTGATGAATTTTTAAATCATGAATTGCAGCAACTGCAATTAACAGTCTAATGGATGCTACTCTAGTAACCGGAGAAAATGTATCAAAAAAGTCAAGATCAGCTTGTTGCTTAAAACCTTTTGCAACAAGTCTTTCTTTATATTTATCAATAGAACCATCCGGTTTAAGTTTTTAACGTAGGACCCATTTACACCCAATAGTTTTACAACCCGGTGGTAAATAGACTAATTTCTAAGTTTTATTGGACATTAGTGATTCCATCTCATCATTAACAGCCTCTTTCCAAAGACAGCATCAGGTGATGTCAAAGCCTCTTGTAAATTAAGTAGAGTATCCTCCACATTAAAAACAAGATAGTCAGGGCCAAAATCTTTTTCAACTCTAGCTCTTTTACTCCTTCTAGGTTCAAATTCAAAATTCTCTTGATTTTGTAAATTAGGAGTTGAAGAACTAGGCTCAGGTAAAACTAATTCTCTAGATTCTTGACCCCCGCCATTTTTAAGTTTAAAAGGGAATTTTTCTTCATGAAAAATTGCATCACTTGGTTCAAAAATAATTTTATTTTCCATATCAAAAAATTTATAGGCTGTATTGTTTTTTGCATATCCAAGAAAAGCACAAGTGATAGCTCTAACACCCAGTTTGGGTCTTTTAGGGTCTGAAAGCCTCACAAAGGCCAAACAACCCCAAACTCTCAAATATTCCAAATTTGGCTTATGACCTTTCCACAACTCAAAAGGTGTAATTTTAGTCTTTTTGTGTGGCACTCTATTTATCACATGACAAACTGTTAAAACTGCTTCTCCCCAAAGATTTAAGGGAGCGCCTGCTTCAATTAGCATGACATTGGTCAAGTCAATTAATGTTCTATTTTTTCTTTCAGCCACACCATTAGACTCAGGCGAATACTGTGGAGTAACTTCATGGATAATTCCCAAGGACTGAACAAAAGAGTTAAATCCAAAAGATTCATACTCACGGCCTCTATCACTTCTAATTCTTTTAATCTTTCTACCGAATTGATTTTCAACTTCTTGGAGGAATTCTTTAAATTTGTCAAAAGCATAACTTTTATGTTTCACACAATATACATAATTAAGTATATTTTGAATAGTCATCAATAAAAGTGATAAAATATCTATTTCCTCCACGAGTTAAAATTCCTTCAAACTCACATAAATCCGTATGGATTAGTTCTAACAATTCGGTATTTCTTTGAATACTTTTATGAGGCCTCCTTGTGATTTTTTGCTTTACTGCATGTTTCACATTTCTCAAAATCTTTTTTCAGTCTGGGAATTAATCCTAAATTACTCATGATTCCTACATATTGACTGTTTACATGACATAGTCTAGCATGTCAGAAATTTGAAGAAGACAACATGTAAACAGAAACAGTAGCTGGTTTATTATTCTCAACATTTAGTTTGAACATTCCATCACATGTATATCCCTTACCCACAAACACTCCTTTTTTAGTAATTACAAACTGATCAGATTCCATAGTCTGCTTAAAGCCAGATTTATTGAGTAGATAACTAGACATCAAATTCTTCCTCATGGATGGTGTGTAAAGCACATCTTTCAGAGTCAACACACGTCCAGAGGTAAACTTCAAATCAACCTCACCACTCCCAAGCACCTTGGTAGTACTAGAGTCACCAAGCATCATAATTTTTTCTTCTGCAAAGGGAGTATAAGTTTTGAACCAATTTTTATCATAGCAGACATGTCTGTTTGCACCAGAGTCTGCCCATCACCCTTCCACACATTGAACCATATATATGTCTGTAATCATAGCCACAAAAGGCTCCTCGGCAACATTAGCCTGTGGAGCATTCTGTGTTTTTCGAAACTTGCAAAATCGAGCAATATGCCCACTCTTGCCACAGACAAAGCTCCCACCAGTTTGTTGTGCTTGTGAAGGGGGTCCTTGGTTCCAATTATTTTTTCTCGTTTGCATTTCACCACGAGATTTACCCTTATTCTTTAAGTTTTTCTTATTTGGCTTTAAATAAGCGTTCTTTGGAAACTGACCTCTGGGTAAGTTATTATTTTTTGCAGAAACTAAATTTACCTTAGTGGTGGAGTGTCCATTACCCTCGTGAGTCATAAGTGCATCTTGGCCTCTAGCCTCCTCCTCCACTTGGATGCGGGTAATCAAAGTCTCTAGGGACGTCTCCTTTTGCTTATGGCACATTGATTTCTGAAACTCCCTCCACAAAGGTGGTAATTTGTCAATGATGCCTGCCACCACAAGATTGTCCCCAATTTTGATGCCTTCAAACCATTCCTCCGCCACAATCATTTGGAAATCTTGCACTTGCTCCACAACAGATTTACCATCTATCATTTGATAGCGGAAAAAACGGCTAGCTGCATATTTCTTTGCACCTGTCTCCTCAGTATCATATTTGCTTTGCAAGGCTTTTCAAATTTTCTCTGCAAGGCAATTTAAAAGATAATACCGATAGTTATAGTCCTCTGAATTGTACTGCTCAACTAGTTCAAGATGAGCATATTTTTCATCATCGGTCATCCCATCAGTGGAGACTTTGTTGGGATCCTTCTCAATTAGGATGTAGGCCACCTTGAGTAGACTGAGATCGAAGAGCACCTTGCCTTTCCATCGCTTGAAGTGAGCTCCCTTGAACTTGAAAGGCTTGTTGAGATCTCCAATATTTTCATTGGGCTTCTCAGCTGTTTGGTCCATTCTTGAATTCTCCTTAAAATTGTCGGCGAAATTACAACAATTTACACCAAAGAATAAAATTATAATGGACAAATTAACAGGCTGAGTCGCGGAAATCTCGCTCTCTTTAAGGAGATTCAAGTCCTCTACGATAACAAACCGGTGTGTGTGCCATTGATACCATGACGCAGTAACTTAACATACAAATAAATGACATTCACCCAATTTTATTCCAACTTTAATTTTATTGGCAGGTGACATCATAAAAGAATGGCATTACTATTCACTTTTTTTTGAGACGGTGATTTTTATTTTTAAATCGTGGTGTGACTGAAAACGACTTTTCTCTGTTTCTTTTTATTCAAGTGTTTGTGAATTCGATTCAAAATGATACCTTTACGGAACACTATGTCAATCAGGTGAAGCCTACAAGAACTAATTCTATCTAAGTTCAATACCAAGAAAATAGCTCCACCCTTTGAAGAAGTAAACTAACACCAATTAGACTTTGTCAAAAGTTGTTTGTAGTAAACTAATTCATATTTGGTTTGTAGTAGACTTTGTCAAAAGTTGTTTCCATAATTGTACGTAGGTTTGTAATATATTAAGCCAAGTCAAAAGGCTATGGGCTATAGATAGGTAACTAGCTATGAACAATAATCTCTAATTATATGTCGTGATGTAATCAGTGATGTCTGCACCCTTGTTTGTATTAACCCCCTTCGCCTATAAAAGGGAGGCCCCTTAACCACTGGAGATTGTAAAGGGGTCCAGTTAGAATTGGTTGGCCATGTTGGCTAACCTCTCCATATTTCTAGAGACTCAAAAAAATATGTTCTACGCTTCATTCGGTTATCAAAAAATATGGAAAAATCATTTTTGCAAGAAGTTCGATCAGTAAAGTGAAGGTTAAAAGAAAGTGAAGTTTTTAAAAAAATAGCTAAAAGCTCAAATAATAAAAATGGTTGGGGAGTGCATTTTTTTTTACCCCCTCAAAACAATAGAAAAATAATACACTGGTGTTCACACATTGATGGTCTATATGTTTATTTGTAGATACCGATTTGTTGGACAATCATGCAAAAAGATGGTTTATTTTGTACATATCGATTTGTTGGACAATCATGCAAAAAATCAAACCGATTGAATATGTTGGGCCACCAATATTGGGCTCTTGTCCTAGTTGCTACCTCCTGTCCTCATGTGGGAGGTCAGGTTCGAGCCTCGTTATGGACGTTTAGGATTTAGGACTATGGATAGCGTCTGAAATCTCTTGTGGACTAACATGCACCCCGTTAACCCCCGCTGAAGTATACAATATTGGCCAAAAAAAAAAAAAAACCAAAATATATGTTGGGCCTCTCATCAATATATGGTAAACTCCAAATACCTAACAGCAACTACACTTTGTTTGATTTGGGTTTTGAGTGAGATTTTTAGGGTAATTAGTAGATAGATAGATAGATAGATAGAGAAATGAGAGTAGTAAAACTGCAAACTTCAGTTAACCACACAATCTTGATTAAGCATGAAATCTGAATGTAGATTCCGGCAACCCTGTAGCTCTATATGGTACGATTATCATGGCCTAGTCCTGCTCTCACTTGCACACACTACATACATAACACAGGACTCCCTTCAGTCGAAGAGTTATTCGAGTGCTTCAACATCTCTTAGAAACAAATAATTCAAAAAAGAAAAACTCAACAACAAGATCTGAGAATTTCACGTTATTGAACATTGTCGTATTCCGTCCGCAAATCAAACTATCAAAGTAACAGCTCGAGCCTACGGTCTACCTCAGTTCTTGTGTTGAAGTCTCCCACTTTCAGCACCAGCATATGGATCTACCGCGACGTTTATCACACCCGGCTTCTGGGCCGCAAAAGATTTTAGTTCATCGGGTGTCCCAACAAGATAACCTTTGCCCTGAAAAGTATCAATTAGGAGATGATAAGCTGCACCAGGGATAAATGAAGTAGGTGTTGGCTCATCCATAAAAAGACCTATAATTTCTTCAAGGCTTCTCCTATCGCTACCGTAGACACCACTGTTGTTGAAAACTATCACCACCATGGGTAACTGATATCGAAACAAAGTCTGTAGAAGTTCAAAAAACACAAAAAGCATAATTAAGGATGGTTTCATCTACCAAATTAATATCCTCGTCAGAGAAATCAAAAGATCAGGGCTGGAAAGCTATAAAAGCACAAATAGATTCTCACATAGAACACATGCTTATACAGAACATCTGGATCTCAACATGGCTATTTGAGATGGTAGTGAATGCCTAACCGTATCTATTCTTTAGATGTATGTTGTACCCACTTTGCTGCAAAGGATCTAGGTCATATGGAACAGTGATGAAGCTAAGACGATAACCATTACAGTCATGATTGAGATGCATAGTAAGTTACTAGTAACATACCTATTAGAAACATATTTAGGGACAGCCCTGCATCCCCGAAAAAATTATTAACATGATTTATCTTTACTAGTTTGCTTTATCTAGGTATTCGATATTACAAAAAAAAAAAAAAAAACTTCAGGTTCATGCTCATGTAACTATCCACCTAAGATAACTTTAAGAGAAGCAAGCCCGATTCAGACCCAGCCAAGGAGAAAATGGGCGATCCTAAGAGTGCAGTGGGATGTGATGGCACATTTTGAGACCCTTTTCCTCTCACCCTCCCCCTGTTCTGGTTCAAGAAAGACATATGAACACTACCAAATTAACTAAGCTCACCATGATTCATATACTTGCATAAACCCAAGGAACCGATGCCAAAAATTATTTTGAACTTTATGTGCCACCAACTACCATTCAAAGCCTAACCTCCCTGCTTGGTTTGAATAGGATGTGTTACATATGGCTCCCGAAGTACACCAAAACATAAAAGATTGGCATGCTTTCGAATAAAGCTGCTGCCAGTACAAATTTGCCAGTGAAGCTTCAGTTCAGCTTCATCTTATTATGCGGATAAAGGTAAGCGCTTGAGCTCCTCACGTCAAGGTTGAGAGACAAACTCAGAAGCACGCTGCCTTAAAGACTGGTAGCTACTACTCCAAACAACAAAATCATCATACAGTTTTTCTCTAACCAACTTTAAACCACTATTAGGGGTTAAAGCAGTTTTTTCCTGAGTAACATACTTCACTAATTGAATAAAATGGAGTGCAAAACCAGTTAGATGTTAGAACCATGAAGACTAATGGCTTATGATTTGAGAGACTTGAAAATGAACCCAAACCACAGCTGAAAAGAACACTCCTCACCCTCACTTTAGCATCTATGTCTACTTCATTAACTTATGACAACTGCATTATCTGCAACTTGGATAACTGACCAAGACAGACTATAGATAGTCTCTGATAAAAAAATAAAAAAGACTATAGATAGTCATGACTACAAAACCTATTGCCAAACATTTTTACGCCGATGATGAAACCTAAACCAATTCAAAACAAACTACTACACATTTTTTGTCCAAAGCGGAAGAATCATTGTAATTAACTTATTGTTTTCAGAATTTTTATTCCTCGAACTGAACCTAATTTTAGTAACGATAAAATAAATAGGAATCCAAAAATTGCACCCACAAAAAGCAACAATGAAATGATATTTTGAAGTACGACGACATGTTTATACTTCAGAAAGGTTGTTGTATGGCTGAAAACGATTGAATTTATAAAGTGCTCAAATCATGACCTCAGAAATGCCAGTCATTTACCTATCCAAACTTTAAATGGTGAAGAGAAGTTTGTTATCATTGTTCCCATGAGAACCTAATGGTGATATTTGATTCCAAATCATCAAGGACGATAAGAACCATTTCGTTCATCAAAATTAAAAGGCTCCACCACAACAGAGATTTGGACAATAGGATAGAAACAGGGAATGAGCAAGAGGAAAGATAACAGTACACTAAAGGTGCATAGAATTTATTAGTATTTGAAATTGTGGCAATAATTTATTACTTGACCATTTCAACATGCACAAAAACTGCAAAAACAACACATGAAATTAGTCTGTTGGATGACACTAAAAAACTGTACAAGAACATTACTCAGAATAGATCAATCATCGAAGTTAGTCTTGACTCTTGATCTAAGCGTAAAGCAGAAAAAAGACCACTCATTTTTGGAAAAGGATGCATACTTAAGATTTTAGAGATTTTACATGGTGGCTACAAGGAAAACCAATAAGAAAAAAGGATACACAAAGTAATCAGCATGTGAAAAATAGAAACATGAAAACAATAAAACAAGAAGGGAGAGAGTGCGAAACTTACGTTCTGTTATTCAACGCAGTTAAGGCCAGCACTAATTTCAACAATATTAAAGTCCCAGCATTTATTCCGGAACTAATTTCAATGATTTCTCATGATTAATATCTAGGAAAAAAATGGCCAAAGTTATTATAATGTGCACTCATGTCAATGTAGGCTGGCGGAATTAACCGGAAAATAAACTCTATAGGCAATCGTTTTCTTCCAATTACAATTGCCACTTCAAATATTGTCTTGGTGACTCTAGTAAATTCGGAACATAGGGTCACTCATAAATCTCAATCCTCTTACTAATTAATTGTAAATTTTTTGACAACTCGATCGAGCTGTCTGGGCCAATTTACGTCACGTCGACTTATTCCTAGCGATCCAATCTCACCGTCTACTATTAGGGAGTACGACTAAAGCCGAGGCAAAGCCCTGTATAGAGTAGCCGCATAAAAGTTGATTATACCTGAGATGTTTCAAACCTAAGAGCTAGCTAAAAAGGAGCAAATACTAAATCTCAAGCTTCGACCACTAGGTCAAACCCTTAGAATGCTATTATTAATTAACAAAAACATCTATAGTACATTTAAAGCTCAAACAAGCATTTTTTGTGGTGTTTCAAAAGGAGTTGGGTTTTAGCTCATTCGTCTTTTATTCCATCGGTTAAATTTTTTGTGGTGTTCCAAGATTGAAAAATTTTCTTGTCTGGTGTCAAACTTTAATGGGTCAATTATTAGTTTTGCAATTATTCAATATAGCAATAGTTTAAAAAATAAATCCATGGGTCGCCCAAATTGTGGCGTCTCTTGTGGCTAGAGCAGGTTTTAACTAGTTTGGTGGGTTTGTATTAAAAAGTTGAGTAGCCTTTTTCTTTATCTTTATTCAAAGTTTTTTTTTTGCATTTGTTTGTTTTGCGTCAAACTTTTGTGGCCTATTGATTCGTCTCAATGATAGAAATCGGAAAAATAAACAATTATTATCGTAATTCATAATTTTTTTGAATAAAAACAAAAATAAGTCAAAAAAACAGTCTTTTTTTACTTAATTTTGTCTTTTTAAAAAAATTATAAGTTTCGACCAAATTTTTTTTAATTTTGCGATTCCTCTTGACGAGATAAATCAATAAATCACAAAAGTTTAACACAAAATTAATGAATACAAAAAAAAAAACAATTGAATAGAGATTTTTTTTTTTTTAAAAAAAAGTCGTTTTTGAATTATTATAAGTCAAAAGAAAAACCAACCTTAACAACAACAAAAATTAACAAAAAAAATAAATACAAAACCATACCTCAACTTCAAGAATCAAGATTGTCTGTCAATCGTCCAAGGCTTGTACTTGTTTGCCGTTGATCCGAATATTGGGTATGTGAGCTATCTTCAGCCAATCCTCGCCACTCTCTTTCTTGCACCGCCTCTCCAAATCTGGACATAGATCAATTAGCAGCTGTCTCAGATTCTTTTGACCCCTCAGCCCATCCGGCATAGACCTCAGAT
>BPLS01028124.1:172695-201113 GCA_019656275.1 Rhododendron kiyosumense
CGACACCCTTCTCAGCCTCAACCAGCAACTCGTCAGCTTCAGCTTCACTAACAGTCTGGTGAAGCACATCCGACGGAAGATCCAAGTAACACCCGCCGGGCCGACCCGACCCGAACCCACTTTCCCAATCACTTCGAAAACACACCTAGGCCCATCCTTAATATCCCATAACCCAAACAAAAAGCTTCGAAAAGGGTTTCACGGCCTCGACCTGATCCAGCTCCTGGAAATCCCTTTACCAAAATACCACTGGTCGCAGGATCCCGAGATCATTATCATGGGCCAGGCGTTGGCGGCGGCGTTGGAGAGCCCGGCGAGGCCGTGGACGCAGCTGGGGCCGGAGACGGTGAGGAGGATCCCCGGGCGGCCGGTGAGGTAACCGTAGGCGGAGGCGGCGTAGCCCGCTGACTGCTCGTTGTGGAAGGCGGCGAAGCTGACGCCGAGGGTCACGGCGCAGGTGGCGAGGGAGGTGACGGGGATGCCAACCACGCCGGCGCGGCGGAGGGAGAGGGCGACCAGCGCGTTGCCGTCGAGGGGAGGAGGGGTTTGGGCATCTTGGGGTGGGTGGTTGTTGGTTTCCGCCATTGATGCGGAGGGGTTTTCGTTCTTCTGTAGGTTAGGAAAGTTGGTAAAGTAGTAGTGAGAGAGAGAGAGAGAGAGAGAGAGAGAGAGAGAGAGAAGAAAGAAGAAGAAGAAGAAGAAGAAGGGGAAATGGATTTGGGGGATTTTTGCGGATTGGAAAACGTGTTTGTGGGAGAGATTTATATAGGTTTGGCTTAATTACTCGTTGCCCCTTTATCTATAAACGTTTTTTACTTACCCCTCTTGGGCCATTCACAGTGGTATACTTAAAAAGTTTTGCTAGAAACTGCCCTCTGGGCATCCAAAAAATACAAAAGTAGTGCAATTTTTCCCATCACTTCAAATCAAATCATCTGTCAAGAGTTCCTCCATCCATCTCGGTTTTCTCTTCGTCAGACAGCTTTTCAACGTTTCTAGTTTCTCACTCTTCATTAAGGATGGTTTTATTTTTTTCATGGAACATATAATAAAGGTTGAAAAATTAAATGTTCCAAATTTCAATCCATTTGAATGGGTGAAAATATTTTATTTTTCTGATCATTTAATTCTAAAGGGTCATAATTAAATTTTGATTTTAGGGCTCTCGTTGGTTAGTCCTAAGAGATATTTGATTCTACGACTTTCTTAAGGCTAATCAACGAGAGTTCTATAGTCAAAATTTAATTATGACCATTTAGGATAAAATGATCAGAAAAATAAAATCTTTCTATTGGTTCAAACAGATTGAAATTTGGAGCACCTAATTTTTTAACCATATTTTTTTAATATATAAACTAAAGGTTGAAAAATTAAGTGTCCCAAATTTCAATCCGTTTGAATGGGTGAGAAAATTTTATTTTTTTGATCATTTAATTCTAAAGGGTCATAATTAAATTTTGACTCTAAGGCTCTCGTTGGTTAGTCCTAAGAGATATTTGATTCTACAACTTTCTTAGGATTAATCAACGAGAGTGCTATAGTTAAAATTTAATTATGACCCTTTAGAATTAAATGATAAAAAAAATAAAATCTTCTCACTCATTCAAACGGATTGAAATTTGGAATACTTAATTTTTCAACCTTTAATTTATATGTTCCTTGCTGTCCTTATCAGCGCTGACCTCATCACCGTTAGTTGTTTTCCGTAACGGCAACCAAACGGTTGAGGTAAAGTGCAACGGACAATAGAAGCAGAGGGAAGGACAGTACAATTTCAGAAACGCGAGGAGAGATTTCTGTCTTTGTCAGAAACCAAAGGGGAGGTCAGTGAAATTTACCCTTGAAAAAAATAAAACCATCCTTAATGAAGAGTGAGAAACTAGAAACGTTAAAAAACTGTCTGACGAAGAGAAAACCGAGATGGATGGAGGAATTCTTGACAGATGATTTGATTTGAAGTGATGGGAAAAATTGCACTACTTTTGTATTTTTTGGATGCCCAGAGGGCAGTTTCTAGCAAAACCCTACTTAAAAAAGGATAACCAAAAATTGATACATCAGTTTTTGATTATTCACTTAAGAGGTTGCTAAACTTAACAATGTTGAGCTTCACAATGGTTGCTTCTAGTCCATAACCAAAAATAAGGGTCCACTACAATTTTACTCTCTTGCCCCCTCTGTTTCATGTCATTCACTTTCCTCCATTTATGTTTTTTTTTTATAGCAAAAATATGACGATTCTCTCTCTTAATTTTGAAAAAAAAAATCGGTGACTTTTTTTTCTCCTATTATGAATTTTTTTTGTGAAAAAAAAATAGAACGGGAAAGAATAGTGAAATATCTTAATCCAGCGATGATAGGTTGAATTGTAGATGATTAAGAGATATGAGCTTCACTTTTTGAGGAAAAAAGCGAGAAATAGTTTGTGGGTGAAGTGAAGAAAATATAGAGTAGGCGAAGAAGAAAAGCAAAAATACCAATTGAAACACGCGTGGAATCCACAAATTTTGATTATTGAAAAAGGTTGCTAATTTTGGTTATCCAAAACCCAAAATTTGATTATTTCTAAGGATGTTGCTAAGTTTGATTATACCACTGTGAGTCATTTTTTGCACAAACATTGTTAACTCTTACTATAGAACACTACAATCTATCCCTTATCTTCCAATTTCTAACACATAAGACCTGCCGCTAGTCTGGGATTCAAAAAAATCGTCAAAGGAACATATGCATGTCACATGATTTGTAAAAAGGAAAAAATTAAGTGCTTTAATTTTCAATCCGTTTGAATCGATGCGGAGATTTTATTTCTATGATCATTTTATCATAAATGATCATAATTAATTTTTGACTCTAAAACTCTCGTTAATTAGTCATAAGCAAGTAGTAAAACCAAATATCTCTTAGGGCTAACTAACGAGAGCCTTAGAGCCAAAAATTAATTATGATCTTGTAGGATAAAATTATCGGAGAAATAAGATCTTCGAACTGATTTAAACGGATTGAAAATTAGAGCACTTAATTTTTTTCTTTTTTACAGATCATGTGACATGCACATGCTTCTTTGACAATTTTGTAGATCTCCAACTAACGGCAGGCCTTATGTGTTAAAAATTGAAAGATAAAAAGGGTAGGTTGTAGCGTTCTATAGTATGAGGATGTAAAGTGAAAAATATGTACAAATAAAGAGGACAACAAGTAATTAACCCTATAGGTTACTTCGTTGTGAAAATGGCTCCTGGTGGGTCGTTAGGGGTGGAAGACATGATAGACCACCGGTCGAGTTGGTAGTCCAAATCAGAGTTATCAATACCGTTCCGTACCAGCCGGTACGTACCGTTTTACACAAAATCCGGTAACTTGAACCACTGATTTCGTTCCGGTCTCAATACCAGTGCTTACCGAAGAATACCAGCGATTTTGGAAAATACCGGACGAGAAGGTGTTACCAGTGATTTCGGCCGATATTTTTGCAGAGCTGGACCAGTTGAAAAAAAGAGAGGAAATAAAGGGGAAAAGAAGAAGATCGGAGCAAACAACCGTAAAAAATGGTCGATATGTGGGTGTTGCACGCCTCTTTCGCCGCCGATGGTGTCCTCTTCGTCTCCGGCAACGCTACTGAGAAACTGTCGACATGAAAAGATTGATCGGAGAGAAGAGAGAGAAGAATAGATAAGATCGGAACCACAGAGAGAAATCCAGATGTGTGCCGCCGTGGTTAATTGGAAAAAGAGAGAGAGAGAGAGAGAGAGAGAGAGTGAGAGAGGAGTTAGCGGAAAAAACTCTAAAAAATTGGAAATGAAAGGCGGAAGCTGATAACGAAAAGTAGTGCCAGCCCTAAATCCTACAATGACGAAATTACCCTTTGCTAAATGGTCAAATGGCATGTGGAGTCGGAAGTCTAAACTTTTGGTAACTAAAGTTATATTGATATTTTCGAATATAATATAGATAATATTACGGACAGTGTAATTTTTTTTTTCTAGAAATGTAGGATGAATTGAATGGTATCAAAAATATTATGTATTTATAATTATATTTAATGGTAGTTGCGCTAAATTCGAAACGGTACCCGGTATCTAACCGGTACCGGTACGTACTTGTTTGGGCTGAATTAGCTCAATAAAATGACAAATGATTGTTGAGGGCGTGCCAGAAAAGAAATAACTTCACAGAAGAAATTATTCTTTCCAAATTGATTTGAAACAACTAATTTAAATCAGGCAATTGTGTTATCCGTTCGATTACTTCAACTAAGAGGATTTTTCCTTAAGGTATCAACCAAATAAAAGATTGACGCGCTTCGAATTAGAAAAAATAATTGAACACAAACAAATCTGAATTTAATCAAAGGTAAGTCTGTATGCAAACACTCTTAAAATTCTATCAAGAATTATGCAAAAATATAAGCACACTGAATTTAATCAAAAGTGAACTTACAAATGACTATTCTTTGGTAAGAAAAAACTTAAAAGAAAATAAGAGAACTTGAATTTAATCAAAAGTAGTCTTACATGCAAATAAGCCTTCAACTTACAAAAAAGATCCTATTCTAAATTTAAAAACTAATCTAAGATAGATCTCTGAGGAATCATTTTGTATGAATTGTCAGATGATATGAATTTTTGTGGGGGCTTCTCTCTTTGCTTTATTCTTCTATTTATAGACGCTGGGCCTGCCTTCGATCTCCACGTCTTCGATTGATACCCACGTTGGCCACATAAAACGGTTGAGAGAGGTTTTCGAACGATTACATTGATATTTCCAGAATTCCTTCTCTCCCTTCATGCTTCGGTGTTCGTGGCCACTTTCTGGATCATTGTTCTCCTATTTTTAAGCAATCGTGGTTTAATGCAATACGTCTGGCTTCCCAAATGATTCCATGCAATTGTATCCAATTTCAGTTATAAACCAAGGCAGTGAGGATACCGTTTGATGATCACAAGGCTTTAATCAACGGCTGAATCCAATCCCTTTCCAAACCATCACTTAATAGTTATCCAAATGACACCGTTTTAAATCAAAACGATACCGTTTATCATTAAAATAGCATTCTCCTTAATTTCCGTAATTCTCTGTAACTGGTACTCAATTGGGACATGTTCTGTATGGCCAACTCATCTTTCGGCGCCACGTGTAATTTTCTCATTGGGTGGCACGTTTTAGGATGTAAACACATCTCCCCGCATTAACATTTTATTTAGGATAAATAAATGTTAATGGCACACGTTCTCTACTCATGTCCCTTCAACGGACGCATGAAGCATGATAGGATTTTATTCCCATGCACGTCTATTGAGCTTCCCAAAGATAGCTACAATTATTTTCCTATAAATGGCAGTTAATGATAGGGTTAACGAATCACATTACCCCTCATAAACCCCTTCGAATTCGAGTTTTCTCTACTAAGAAGTCTTACGTTTATGGACTTTCTTCCAGAAATCAATCTTATCCTAGACAACCTTGATCATCCATCCCACTCTCCCCAAACGTCTCCTCCAAATGTCTTCTTGAATGTTGGCAGCAAAATTTTTTCTGATCGAACATTCTATACCCCCAACCCATCTCCCACGGGTTGGGACTCCTCTTTGACCCGTTCGAATTCATTCGATGGGTCCAACTGGGGCTCATGGGAGGAAAACCCTGCCAATACCAACACTGGCACCATCCTAGTCAAGTTCGATCAGCCTGACCCTACACCCAATAAATTCCACCACTTTCAAACTCTGTTCGCGAGTCAATTCTTGCCCCTGAGTGGTAACGACACCGTTCACATGGGCATGCTTGAGTCGATCTACTCCTCTCTAAAATTTTCTCCTTTCCTAAAACAGAAGGAAAATTATCTTGGGCTTGCCCCCTACTGCGATTTCAAACGCATGGCCCAAGCCCAAAAATCCCTCTGGCTCACAGAGGTACAAACCCCACATTACCCAGCTGATTTCGAAGAAACCAACAAGCTAGCTCCCCTTCCTGAAGAGCCTAACTGGTTTGGTGAGGTGAATAACCTTGTCGTCAACACCCCTCACTTCCAATGGCAATATGGTTATTCCATCTTCCCTACTGACAAGAGTAAAGCTCTACAGCTTCTTGCAGCTTTCTCCTTCCTGGACATTCACATCCTGGAAGAACAAGTCCCATTAACTAACTTTAAATGGGCTTGTGAAACACTTGTGCTATGTTCCATCCCCTCCACAGTTTCCTATCAAATCCACTGCTTCTTGGACTTCCTACCAGTGATCCAATCATGGCTCGAAGCCAATACTGCTGCGTATTGCTTCGATCAAATCCTTCAAGACTATGCTCTTGCCAAGAAAAGGATCGAGAAGCTACATGACCAAATCCAAAGTTTCACCGCTGAGTCCTTCGAAGTGGTGCCTGGCCATGCTGATAAGAAGCTTCGAAGGTGCTTCAAAAGGAAACAAATGAAGGGTCCAACAAAGGAGGCTCAACTTCGAAGGAAGGCCCAAGCTTTGGTGCTCCGCTTTAGGCCTCTATTGGAGAAAAAATTGGAATCAGACGCCAAAGAAGATATGAGGAAAATGGAGCTGAAATTCCTCCATTTTGCTTGGAACAAGTTTCACAGCCTTGTAACTTGGTCCTTTCCTTACTACTTTGAGAACAAGAAAGCCACTTCTCATCACTCAAACCCTTCGAAGGCCTAATTTGTACTCTCTTTTTTTTTGTAGGAGTTAGCATTTCCTTTTTGTTTTGTTATTTTTTTCTTATAAATACGCAAATTCCATTTCTGTAATCCAGTAGTCTTTTTTTTTAATGAAATTTCCTCTTCTCAACAACTCGGGACTATTGTTAAAATAATAACAATCCTAATAATATTAATTCTCCTAAAGAGAAACTCCAACGGACCCCAGGATATGGGCTCACTACAGGCCTGACCCACCTGCAGAAGTATAAAAGGATAAATAATTCAAAATCACTCCTTACGCTCTACGCATTCAAGTCTTTTCAAATCCTCTCAAGAACTGAACCCTTTCTTCTCTTCTTCTGAAACGCTAAACCTCAACTCAAATCAATGGCTTCCTCTAGCAACCCAGCCACAGAATACACTACTCCTTCTCAGGCACTGAGGCGGTTTGTGTCAGAAAAAACCCAAGGATCGACTGAAGATTCTTGTCTCGACACCAGAGTCTTCATTTCTAACCCTAAAGAAGAAGGTACCTTCATTTTGGGTCCTCAACTCATAGGGGAAATACTTGCCTCTCTCTCTCTTTACTATCCTCGACTGGGAAATGCTGGCATTCGAGCCTGTTCAGACCTCGATTGGCAAAACTTTACGAGAAAATCTTTCCCCTGTTAGCCCACATTGGACAAAGATTGGAAGATAAGGACCACTCGAATGTTGGCTGAGAAGTCGAGTGATCTAGAGAAGGTGGGTTTGAAAAACATTATTACCCTCCTTCGAATGGGGGTCCCACAAAATCCTCCTTTGATTCAGGCCGCCTTGGCCTTTTGGGACCCATCTTTCAATTTCTTTAGGTTCAACTGTGGCATGATGGCACCCACAGTTCTAGACGTCACTCAGATGCTGGGGCTTATTCCATATGGCCCTCAATTTGTCCCCACCAAAGAATACACCCCTCCCGAGGGCTTCGTCCGCTTGACTGCTACAAACGGAGCTTTTTCCCATTTTTACAACAGGGAAAGAAAATTAACAGGGGAGGTGTCTGAGACTGAGTTTTTTGCTTACATCCTCTATACCCTTTGCAAGCACATCCTCTGCCACTCTGGAAAAAAGGTAATGAGTGAGTTCATACTGCTGGCATTGGCACTTTCTAGAGGTGAAGAGTTCGACTTCACCTCTTACTTCCTTGGCCACGTCTATAAGGTTGGTTCTGACTTCTACCAGAAGGGTTTGAACTACTATCACGGAGGGCCCCAATGGTTTGTTCAACTGTAGCTCCATGTGTACTTCCCTGAGCTGGGTCCCTTCAAAGCACCCATGTCACCTGTTGGCACCATTGAGACGCCCAATGTCCATGGTGACAATTATATTCACCCCATGGATGGTGCAACTCCAACCTTGGTGTACTACCTGTGCTTCTTCTCCGGCGTTGATTCTGATAGGGAATGGCCCAACCCATTCCCAACTTCTGTTGGGACCGTCATGGCTTTTTGAAATTCTGGCGGACAGACAAGGAAGGTCCTCTCGAGCCCTCCAAGCATGGAGCAACATTCTCACGGGCAGAGAGATCTTCATCTCTTCGTCGAACCCCTCCAAATCCCTAGCACATGCAGAGGTATACTGCCCTGCACAATTTGCTAGGCAACTCGATTTCGTCCAAGGCATACCCATCCCCTTCTGTGGCTCTGCCAATATTTGTATGTCTGAACGGTCATGCATTTCAATCGAGCATTTTCAGACGTGGTTTGCCCAAGCTAGACATGCATTAAGGAGGACTATTATCCAGGAATTCAGGGAACCTGAAGTGCGTACAACCCTTGCATTTGACAATTGGTGGCACTCCAATTGCTCCTACTTCCTAGGATGCACTTCCTTCAAAAAGTTCCTTGACCATATTGGTTTTGATAAGTCTAAGTTTGGACATAGGGGACGAAACGACTCGTCCTCCTTTTCCTCAGATAATGAGTTTAGACTGGCTGGAGGGATTGAAGACATTGCTGAAGGTGAGGTTGAGAAAGAATTGACTCCCGTCGAAACCTCTCCCATCGCAATGATCATCCCCCCTTCTCCATCAAGAAGACAATCTCTGAGGGTTACACAAAAAATAGATACTTGTCTCTGAATGTGCCTTCCCTTGTTGAAATCAAATCTAATTGTGTATAACACTTGTAGGTGCAACCTCTCTCACAGAAAGTACTTCGAAGAGGAGCAAAACCACTCCTCAACCAAAAGAAGTAATTCCAACCAAGCACTATCTTGAGCCCTCAGCTGAACCTCCAGGTTGGTTTCTTTCCTTCTAATTATCTTTCATTTCTAACATTATTTGTTTGAGTCACTTCCTCATCCCCTTTCTTTCAGCTTCGAAGAGAACCAGAACCACCAAAAGGCGTAGTCCTCAAGTTTCTTCTAGTGATGAAGAAACTGAGACTGACACAGAAGTCTTGATCTCTAGGGGTAAATTTCTTCTTCATTCATGATACGTATCTTTTTAAAGAACTCCATTACAATTCTGATTCATGAGTTCGAATCAGGTGCAACAAGAGCAACTGCAAAGGAGACTCTTTTCTATGAAAAAAAAGAAAATCATCCCAAAAAACCTCAAACCCCAATGGAACCTTCCCTCCCAAATGAGGTAAGTCAATGTATACTCTGATTATACACATATTTATATGTTTTATATGTTTGTGATTCATTTGTTGATTTCTGTGTAGGCTTAAATGACATCCCCTGTTAAAGCACTGGATCTATCCCTTACTCCTTGCCTTCAACAAGAAGTGGCAGAGCCCTCTCAACAAATGCCAAAAAATGACCTCTACAAGGTATTCTCTGAATACTCATCTCTTCGAATTGTGAAATAATCCACTTTGACTTGCCTTTTGTTTTCACAGGCATCCCCTATTCAATCTTTTTCTGTAAAGAAAGACATTGCTGGAAAGGATATTGACATGCAAGCCCTGCTGTCATTCTTGACTGAGCCCACCTTTGCTCAGGTTATGGCTAATTTGGCTCCTTCGAAGACCTTGGAGCCACTTCTAATTTTTAAAAGAGACTCCCCTCCCTCTCCCTTACCAGTTTTAGGGCAGGGGCCTTTGCTGACAGACTCCACTCTGGCTTCGACGAGCCATTTTATCAAAAGTGTTGGGGAACAAGACTCAAATTTGACTCCTCCTTCTTCAGACCAGGTAATCTTGCCATCTAAACATACTTCTACTCTCCTGTTCCATATCCTTTTTTTTTTTAAAAACAAATCTCAACCTTCTGGTTTTTATGCAGGTAACAGGGATAGACCCTATCTCTAGAAATGAACCTGCATCCTCTTCTTCTCCAATTGACCTGCCTCTAGTGGCTTTCGACATATCTTTTTTCAAAATTCAATTGGACAAATTTTGTAACCAAATTGCTGATCCTACCCCTCTTATCTCTTCGAACCCCCTAGAAAGCCTTCAGCAACTTTTGAGCCCATCCATGCCCTCTGACTTAGCCTCATATAGAATTAAACATGTTCTTACAAAGGAGGAGGTTCAGATCCTAAAAAGCCTTCTGAGGACTTTAAATCATTTAGGACTTCCTGCTTTGATTGAACATAGTTTAACCTACCATTTTGAGGTATGTTAGCAGGCCTTGTCTCTTTCTCAAGGACTTCATTCTTCAATCAATTCCACTCTTCAAGAGCACCTTAAGCAATTTAGTGAATTGATTACTCATAACCACTTCTTGTCTGAGAGTATTGGCACAACCATTGAGAAGGCCAAAAAGTTGGAGGCCAAAGCACTCGAGACTGCTTCTCGTCTGTCTCTTTATCAAGCTCGAAGAGATAAACTTTCAGAGCTTGACAAGAAGATGCAGTGGTTACAAGAATAAATGAAGAAGGTCAGGGAGGAGATAGCTGAGGTTTCTAATGGCTTTTCAAAGCTTGAGGGTGAGGCACTAAGGGATGAATCCATGCTTCCACAGCTTATCCCTTCCCTTCGAGAAGAACAGAGAAGAAGAGTTGCTCACACTTCGCTTTTGGATGCTAACTCCAATTCCATTCGAGGACTACTAACCACCATTTGTGATGTAATAAGTCCTTTTTTGTAACTTTACACAACTTGTACTTTATTCTTTCATTATTTTATTCAATTTTGGGTAAGTACAACCGTAATTAAAATCAAACACTGTTTCCTACTTTCCTTTGCTCAAAAAAGTTGGCTGTGTTAACTCCTCATCTACCGTATCTTAAAGAGTCATAAATGACTACTCCCAAGCTTAATAATATAAATATAGGTCTCTGGGGAAAGAAACTTACAAACCATCTTCTTCCTTGGCTTTTCTTTTCTTCAATAACACCCAAACCCTATTCTCCAGTAGGGCTTTAAGAAAAACCCATCATGAAGCCTCCTCCAACGTTTTCGAAGAGAAACTTTGAAACATTCCCACATCAGCTCTCATGATATTTTCCTTAAACCCTATAGCCCCTAGGTATAGACACATCAGCGCTCATAATGTATCTATACTGGGCTGTTTCTTCGAAGACCAAAGATTCTAACGAGAGTGGTCTTCGAAGCCTATCTACCTACCAATGGAGTTTCGAACTCTATCTCCCTACCAATGGAGCTTGGATCAAGTCCCAATGAAGCTTGGTTCAAGTCTTTGTATCTCAGTTGGTTTATCCCTAGAGATCCTCCCATGTGATACTTATTAGGCCTTAGATAGGTTTCCCAATGTAACCTTCTGTGTAAATGTGATGAAGCCTTAGATAGGTTTCTCACTGTTACCTTATTTGTAACCTTCTGTGCAAATGTGATGAATAAAATTTTCATTCGTATTTCCATATTTTGTAGTGGCTTTAACCAATGAACTGGTTATTTAGCCCTCCCTTATTACTCCAACTTTGTTCTTTTGACGCTAAATATCAACGTGGATGTAATGAGCATGAAGAAAATCAACGAATATAGAAAAAAGAAATTTTCCAATGCAAGTATTCTTTCCGTTATTTTGCTCTCATTGGGCTTCACCTTTGAAGTCCTTGAATAAACAACAGACAACGTTGACAACATTCTGAAGCACGTTGATATTTCGAAGACCAACCAAATGTGGTCCAAATTAATCTCACCAACTCATTTATTTCCAGTGGCTTCTCAGCCGTCTCTTTGTGAGTTACAAACCATTAATTAACAGAACGCATGGCGTCTAACGCTCTTAGACCCTTCGTCTTATGAGCCTTACGTATTTCCACTCATCAATGCTTGTAATCATTAAAGTGGATTCCCTATACGCCTTTGGGCTATAAATACATATACATGTTAATAAAACGTTGTATCCCTTTCCGTTCTCATTTAAACAAACCATGGCTGAAGACCCCCCAGTTCCTCCTGCTGATCTCATAAATGAGTTAGCCAACGTAGCCAATATGACTGTAGAGCTAAAAAGGGACGTTCAGGCAGAACTCCAGGCCCTTCGAAGCGAGATAAGCCAGCTTCGAAGCCAGTTGATGTGCGTGGAAACAGCTTCACGTCTCTGCCTGGCTAGGACCTGGGATGATCTTTCAACCGTCCTCTCGGCTCACGAAGCAAAGAGTCCCCCGGAGGGAGGATCTTCTTAAAGATTCTCCTTTGGAACTGTGAGGATCAACCATCATCTTCACTTTTGCTTATGGGCCAGAGTGGCCATTTTTATGGTCTTAGCAGGCTCTTTTTTTCTTGTTCAGATCCACTTGGATTTGTTTTTAAACATTTTTTTGTTCAGATCCACTTGGGTCTATTTCAAACCCATTTGGGTTCTCTTATGTTTTCTTTCTCCTTTTTATAAATATAATAGAAATTTGCTGGTAAACCTTGATTCTTGGTGGCTTCGAACGCCAGTATGGCAGCTTGGTTGATCATGATCGTACAAAGAACTCCATAGAGAAAGTCCCTGAACACTAAACCAATCGAAATCATACCAATTTGCAACCAACAACTCAAGTTCAAGTTTTTGGTCTTGGATATTGTAACATCCTTTTTAATTGAGGTGCTTAAATGTTAAATTTAATAACTTAAGGGCTAAAGTGCATTTTTTTTAAAGAACGGTGCATGTGTGCCGTGTGTGTGTGTGTGTTCTTTTAAAACAAAATAGAAAAAAAAAGAAAGAAACCCATCAGGGGTTTACTTCTACGTTAGAGAGAGAGAGAGAGAGGGGGGGACGGTGGAAAGAAGAGGAAGAAGAGTGATTGAACCTTAATTCAGTAGGTAATTTTCAGTCCCTTTTGCTTAATTTCGTGTATGCTCAGCAGATTTTGAGTCAGGTTATTAGGGTTCTGTTCTGGGTTGATAATCTGTCTTGTTTTGACGAATTTATTCAAGATACCTAGAAATCTTCTAAATTCTTGAAAAAAATCCTGAAGGTTCATCTGTGAGTCTATTGCATCGTGTTAAATTTTCAGAAAATAACTCGAAGTGTTTTGGCCTACAAAATTCGTGGACTGAACTGGTGTCTGATTCGCGTCTGTGCAGTCAACACAGACACGTGTTGGAAAAATGGGCATAACTTTTGGCTCGGGTATCGGTTTTACGTACCGTTTCTTGATTCTGAAACTAGACTCGCATATCTTTCTGAGTATGTATAGGTTGTGTCGTGGTTCTTTCTAGATTATAGCAGTTTCTGAATTAAACTTCAGATTTTGGGGAGTTCTGGATTCTGGACAGCTTTTGGCCTGTGTTCTTCATGAAATTTCTCAATTTTAAGCATGTTGGGTGGACATGGGTTCTCATGAGTCTTAAACAGTGATCAGTTGGTGATATTTTGACGTTGGAATTATTGGAAAAGATTGAGTGCGTGATTTTTAATGAGCATTCGATCGTAGACTGTTCTGCTGGAACTGTGATTGCTGTTTTAGATATGTAACTTCAATTAAGCACATCTTAGTCATTCGGAGTCCAATTTGGGCAAATTTTATATCTAGATTGATGTACTAGAAGTCTTCTTGCTAGTGGTGGTGGTCTTGTAGTATTCTTTTAAACCTATAGAATACTATAATCGGAATTCGATCAGTGGTTCTGTTAGATAAGGTGTGTATTTGTGGAATTCTTGGTTTTGGGTACGAATTGGTGAATTTGCTCTAATTTGCTCTTGTTCGGCATTTGTTATGTAGTTGAGTTGGTGCAAAATATTGTTAATGTATTTGTCAAGCCTTTCAAGTATTTATATACTAAAATGTTTGGCTTGTGGATAGGTGATGAGTCGGTGAATCAAGGAGCACCGAAATTATAATTGTACTTTCTTTTGGAGTACGAGGTGAGTGTTTGATTCATAGATGTTGTTCTATATTGAATTGAACTTGAATATTGGCTTAGTACCCGATGATTGGCTTTCTGCCAAAAGGTTTTTATGCCTTAAGTTGTTGGCTTTGTGCCCGGTGATTGGCTTTGTGCCAAAAGGCTTTTATGCCTTCAATTATTGGCTGTGAGCCCGGTATTGCTTTTAATTGCTTAGTTTACTGTTTGACAAGTTGAGATTATCTTTTAGCTGTATCTTTAATATGGAATTGCATCCATGTCTCATAACACTCTCGGATTCCATTTTGGAATCCAGTTTTGCAGGCATTGTAGATATCCATTGCTAATCGTCATGTGATTGTACCCTCGCTTAGGGTAGCATGTCAGGAAGGCTGGACTAGTTTTGGCGAAATTTTGTAGATAGGGATGCAGTTGCAGCCTATGTTTATATTTGGTTCATTGTATAGTTTAATGTTTCCTTAAGACTTCCGCTGTGTGTGTAAGAACGATATATTTTGTGTTATCAATAAAATGGCTGTTGATTAACTTAGTTGCTAGAAATTGAGTTGTAGGATTGGATTGGTGATTGATGTTGCACCCTCACATCGGTTTGGGCTCATTTGAGTGCTGGCCGGGGTGGGGTGTGACAGATATAGTCCAAAATAATCAACTTTTCCATCAAAACAAATAATAAATCCCACTTCAGGGACGAATCTGATTATATAAATGAAAAAAACTCATTCTTCATAAGTTACCTTTTATGAAAAGATTCCCATATAGAAGAAATATAAGTTTTGAGATGTCTTTCGTTTATTTTCCTTCGATGAACATAACCATTCAAATTTCTCAAATGATACGCTCCTCCTTTTAACACTCTATGAATTTGAAAAGGCCCATTCCATGTTGGTGCCCATTTCCCTAATCCATCTGTTCTAACTCTCCTATCAGAGATAGGAAGGATAACTTTCCACACAAGATCCCCTTCATTAAAACTTCGAAGGACAACTCTCTTATTATAACTTCTTACAACCCTTGTCTTTTGCAACATAATTTGATTTAAAGCCTTTATTCTAACTTCATCAATATCTTCTAATTCCATGTGCATGGCTTGATGATAAGACCTTGTATCTAAATTATTTTGAAATGCTACTCTTTGAGACCTCACAGTGATCTCCATAGGCAACACAATATCATATCCATAAGTTAATGCGAATGGATTAGTGCCCGTGCTAGTCCTTTTTGTATTTCTATATGCCCATAAAGTGTCAAGTAACAGGTCATGCCAAACCTCTGGGTTCTGATCCACCATTCTTTGGATTCCCTTCTTGATAATCTTGTTGGTTGATTCCGCTTGACCATTTGACTGAGTATAATAAGTACTGGTATATATTAAGGAAATTCCATGGTTGTTAGCAAAATTCTTTACCAGTTTTCCTTCAAATATGGAACCATTATCCACTGTTATCGTTTGAGGGCTTCCAAACCTGTATATGATCCTTTTTATGAAATCAATGACATGAGATCGTTTGCCCTCCTGATAAGCTTAGGCTTCGACCCATTTCGTGAAATAATCAGTAGTTACTAGGATGAATGTATGCTTCTCCAATGAAGGAGGATGAATCATCCCAATCATACCCATAGCCCATCCCCTAAAAGGCCATGGTTTTATTACATATTGTAAATCTGTGGCTGGCAAATGCTTGAGTGGACCTATTTTTTGACAGGCTTGACATCCCTTTGCATAATCTATACAATCTTTGAGGATGGTAGGCCAATAATACCCATACCTCCTTATTAACCATCTCATTTTTATGCCAGCTTGAGGTGCTCCACAGATTCCTTCATGTACTTTAGCCATTACTTTAAATGCATTCACCTTACTTAAACTTTTAAAAAGAAGGCCATCCATTTCTCTCTTAAATAGCTCATTGTTGTACATAATATAGTTTATTGCTTTCAATCTGGTTGCCGTGTCTGCAGCATCGTCTAGCTTGGTTAAATATTCAATTAATACTTGCCTCCAATCAACATTTTGACTAGTGGGGACATCAATTTCTAATACTTCGAAATCAGTTAATCTATTTTGTAACATGGGCAGAAATTTTCTCAAAGTTAATTGACAAAACTCCTTTTCATTTTCTGACAAAACTCTGAAACCAGAGGCCCTTTGAGCTATTTCATTAGCTTCTTCATTGAAGAATCTAGGTATATAGGTCAAAGTAAGCATAAAGAATTCATCCATCAGCTTCTTAGCATGTTGATAATAAATTAACAGTGCTGGACTGGTGCATTTAAACTGTCCATTCAGCTGATTTATCACCAACCGAGAATCTCCAAAGATTTCAGCAACACTAACTCTCAAGTTAAGTAAAATTTCTAATCCTACGATCAATGCCTCATATTCTGCCTGATTATTGAAACATTGCCCCTCATTCAGTCGAAAACCATATTTGGTTTTCAACCCTTGAGGGGATTCCATAATTATGTCCACTCCAGCCATCTGAACAGTTCTTGACCCATCGAACCATAATTTCATGGCTTAATTTCAACCATAGTGGCTTCCAATGCTCTTGGTGTCTCATGCACATTTGGATGATCAGCCAAAAAGTTGGCCAATGCCTGGCCTTTTACTGATTTTTGAGGTACATATTCAAGACAGAACTCAATTAAAGATACTATCCATTTCCCAATCTTCCCACTAAGCACTGGCTTCGAAAGCATATGCTTAATTACATCAGTTTGAGAAATAACGTAAGTTACTCTAGGCAACATATAATGCCTGAGTTTCTTGGAAGCATAAAATAAAGTTAAACACAATTTCTCTACTGCAGCATACTTACATTCACAGGAGTTTAAAAACCTATTAAGATAATAAACTGCTCTTTCCATGCCATCTTCATTATCTTGAGCTAACAGTACTCCTATTGAGTCTTGTGTCGCAGCCAGGTACAACTTTACTGGCTTCCCTTTGATGAGCGGTGCCAAAACAGGAGGGTTGGCTAGATACCTCTTGATGGCTTCGAAGGCTCTATCATGCTCTCTGAACCACTTAAACTCTTCCCCTTCCTTTAGTTTTAACAAACAAGAGAAAATTTTAGTTTTTCCTACAGTATTAGATATAAACCTTCAAAGGAAATTTAATTGACCAAGAAACCTTTACAACTCCTTCTTGGAAGAAGGTGACTTAGCTTCAATAATAGCCTTTACTTTATTTTTGTCAACTTGTATTCCCTTGTTGTGGACTAAATAACCCAGAAATTTTCTAGCTGATACTCCAAAAGCACATTTTTCTGAATTCAATTTCAACTGATAGTGTTTCATTTGTTGAAATGCCTTCTCTAAATGTTGTAAATGATCCTCATCAGAATTTGACTTCACAATGATATCATCTAGTAACACTCGAGAAACCCTCCAACCAAATTATGAAAAATAGCATTCATAGCCCTCTGGTAGGTGGCTCCAGCATTTTTTAACCCAAATGACATTTTGACCCATTCAAAAATACCAATGTTACCAGGGCAAGCAAATGCTGTTTTATGCACATCCTCCTTTGCTATGCAAATTTGATTATACCCCGAATGCCCATCTAAAATGGACAATACCGTGTGCCCAGCTGAACTGTCCACAAGTGTATCCACATTAGGCATTGGGTATTCATCTTTAGGGGTTGCAGTATTTAGATTTCGAAAGTCAACACAGATCCTGATAGTTCCATTCTTTTTAGGGACTGGAATCACATTAGATAGCCATTCGACATACTTGGCTGTTCTAATGAAACCTGCGTCTAGAAGCCTCTGCATCTCCTTTTTGACACCTGCAATAGTTTCTGGACTCATCTTCCTGATTGGTTGTTTCACAGGTTTGAATTGTGGCTTGATAGGTAATCTATACTTCACCAATTCCCTGTCCAATCTAGGTAGTTCCTTGTAACTCCATGCAAAGCATTCCTTATTTGCTTTCAATAGTGCTATTAATCCAGCTTTCACTCCTGGTTCAAGCTGTTTATTAATGAACACTGGATTGGGGTTTTGTTCATCCCCCAACCTTACTTCCTCCAACAGGTCTTGTGATTCAACCTGTTCCTGAGAAGTCAGTTGGATTTCCTCCACATGAGGCTTATTATCCTGCATAACATCTTCCCATATGTTGTCTTCCTGAATCTTCTGTTCGATCCCCAAAGCAACATACCTCACTAAAGCCAATGAGTTGGCCTCTTCTTCTGCCTCTTCTTTGGATTTACATCCAAGCAGCGTCATCTTTTGGGGTGTCTGATTCATAATCAACAGTTTGTTTCAGCTTCAATTTCAGCTCTGCCAATTCTCCCAGTTCCATCTCGTTGGTTGGGTAAGTGGCTGCTTGAAATAGTTCACTCAAAGGAACTACATCTGATTTGTACATTTCTGCTTCAGCAAAATTCGCCGAGGCACTAAATGGATGTGGATCAGTTTTGACTACTTCAACACCCACTTCTTTGCCTTTATCATATTTAACAATCATTAATTTCTGATTTATAGAGGAAGGGATACATCCATTAACATGAATCCAATCTCTTCCCAATAAAGCATTATATTTAGCATACGTGTCTACTACAAAGAAAACAGTATCAGTTTCTATTCCTCCTACTGCCAATCTAATGGAGATGATTCCCCTGGCATGTTGACTTTCCCCAGTAAATCCTGCAATGGATGTACTGGTTGGAATCAATTTTGCTTTTCCTTTTCCTAACTTTTTCAAGGTTTGGAAAGGCAAAATATTCACTGCAGCCCCATTATCCACCAAGATTCTGTTAAGTGGTACTCCATCAAAATATGCATTAATATATAATGGACGCAAATGTTGTCTCATTGCATTAGTAGATAGTTTAAAGGGATATGAAATTTTCACATAATTTAAATCTATTACCAAGGGGTATTCGACGTCGGACATGGAATCTGGCACAAAACAAGCACTTTCTTTTGAGCTTACCTCCAAACTCTCTTGATTTTGCTCAATTTCACATACCAGGTTCTCGTCCATTTCGATCTGAGCCATTTCTTCCAGGTCACAGTTGTTGCATATGATGTTTAATTTCTCATCACTCAGTACTTCTTCAGAATTCTCTAGCTTGCCCAAGTTTGACCAAGCATCACCTTGGCCTTTGGACATCTGGCCATTCTTGAAGAAATCCATAGAGCATGGTACACCATATTAACTTGTAATTCTGGTTGACCCCCAAATTGGATGGTTGCCATTTCCTTGACTGGTTTAAGTGTTTTGGTCTCCTTAACTTTCTTGCTTTCAACCTCTTGTGCTGATACTTCCATGGGAGAAGAGTTTCCTTCTATCCCTTTTTGCTCCACCAACATGGCTTTGAGTAAACCAAACTGGTAACTAGCCAACAAATTGGGAGAAGGTGGATCGAGAACTTCTTCAAGCATGGCAGAGGCTACTTTCTTCAAAGTCTCCCTCTCGTGATACTGGGTTCGAAACTCTTCTGGGTCCCTTTTAACCTTGTCAAACCTTTGATTAGGCCTTGCTCCTCTGCCTGATTCTTCCCCCGTTGAGGATTCTCCTGACTGGAAAAGCGTATACTTTCTCTGGAGCTTTCTCTTCTGAGTTCTTGAGAGCAATGGAACCATCTGTGGTATTTGGGACTTGGGATCCCTAATTAACACCCAATTTCCAAAGTTCGAACTTGGTGGATTGAAAGTTCTGTTCTCATTCCTGTTTGAGCCTTTGTATCCTTGGAACAAATCAGGCTTGACTTGCTTCAGAAACCAGTCAGGAACTCCTTTCACCAAAGTGAATTCCTCTTGTTTGGCCTCTCCTTGTGCCTCTGATATCTGGCCAATGTTGGCTTTCTTCGAAGGCGGCAGTTCCATTCTGTGGATAGCTGGGACAGGGCTTGTAGGCACATCCCTCTTTGATGCCAACCAGGGCTTGCTGTCATTTGGCTTTGTTTGAACTGGGGCCATTCTTTTTATTCCCATCTCTTTAGGGAAAAAACTCACGCCCTTTCTATCTAAGTCCTTAAAAACCAAATAGTTGGCCCTGCATCCCACACATAAACACTCCAAAAATGAGGCTTCTAACATGGGTAGATGATTATTACCTGGGAACCTCTGTGAAGAAAAACCATCATTGGTTCGCCTATAGTGATTTTGCCTCATTCCCATGCCTCGAGGGTGACCAGCGTATGGTTTGCCCCTTTCATATTAAACAGTATTCATGTTCATTGGCGCCTCCTTATCTTGCCAATACTTCTTAACAGTTCGAGCCAGTGAAGTGGGCACATTGGTGTTAACTTCTTCTATCTTTGGAAAAGGCACTGCATCAATTCCCATAGCCTTTTCGGGAAATTTGATTCTCCCCTTCTTGATTTGTTCTTGAATCCTGTCACGAAAAACATTGCAAGATTTAGTTGAAAGAGACCAAGAGTCATGCCATTTGCAATAGGTCTTTCCATCCTTTTCTTCCACTGTGGGCAGTTTCACATTCAAAGGCAGCTTAATGATTTTCTTTCTTAATAAGAAGTCAAAAATCTCATCAGCTTTTGATATATCAAAGGAATATACTTTAGTAATTTCTTTTTGTTTGAACTTCTGCCCTAGAGATACATTCTTTTGAATTAAGGGCTCACAAACACAAGGATCATGCTCTATAATTTCTGCAGCATCTATCTCATAATTGGGGTCCCTATAGTACGTTGGGTAGGAAGAATTATGTCTGTCCATATCTTCCTCTATTAGTGATTCATATCTAGCAACTTTATAAGTTAGATTTGCAAAATCTCTAAACTCTGTAGAATCAAATCTCTTTCGAAGTTCTCTTTCTAAACCATCATGTGCTAATCTCACAAATTCTGCCTCTGGCAGATGGAGTTTGCACTTGGTTTTTGCTCTTTTGAACCTAGATATGAAATCTGCTACTTTCTCATCTGGTTTCTGTTTTATCCTAGCCAAGTCTGCCATAAAGACTTCAGGCTCAGCATTAAAGAACTGTGCATGGAATGCTTCTTCTATCTGAAACCAATCAGTTATTGACTCTGGTGGTAAGTTAGTGTACCATGCAAAAGCTGGTCCAGACAAGGAATTTGGAAATAGCTTCAACTTCATGAAACAATTTTGAGCCAAATTCTTACATTGGGCAGAAAACGTAGCAATATGCTCTATAGAGGATTGTCTCTCATCCCCGTAGAATAAAGTAAAATCTGGGATTTTAAACTCTCTAGGGATTTGAAACGTTGTATCTATCCATTCTGGATATGGTTTTCTATAAATTTGAGGTTGTACCCCCCGAGTTCGAGGTCCACAAACCTCTTGTATGAGACCCATAACTTGATCTCTTAGTATTGGGTTGCCTATAAAGAAGTTTTGCTCTTGGTTTTCTATGGGAGGTTCTGGCCCTACGAAACCATCTTCATAAACTCCCTTTGCCACGTTTAAATCCCCCCGTTGTTCTCTAGGAAATCTCCCATACGGAGGTTGTTGCATTTTTTTAAATGCATCATTAGTTCGAACAGACTTATGACTTCCATAAGTTGTTGCGAGGGTATTTTTGGCGGTTGGGGCATTTTGCCGAGGGTGTTGTGGGTTTTCACTCCTTCTCTCGGGCTTATAAACCAATTATGGCTCCGTGTCATCCTCCCATTCCCCAAGTGTGGGTTCAAAGAGGGGATTAACACTCTGCCTTTCCCTAGTGTTTCTTTGAACCCCAATGGTAACATCATGAGATTGCCTTGGAATTTCCAGGATAGGTTTTGTAGGTTTTACAGGCTCATACCAAGATTGTGGTATTTCCTCTGGATACATCTTTTCCTTACATGTTCTAGACCTCATCCTACTTTTACCAACTTCCTCTCCAAGCCTTCCTTCGAAGGGACTCTGGTGAGTGCTTGAGTTAGTACGATTATCTAGCCCAATATTCCCTGGACTATTTCTTGTTGCCTCTAAGTTGGGCAACCTATTTTTTATGCTTTTGATCATGGCTCTTTGGGTCTGAGCCATCTCTCGAAAAGCTATCATCATTTCTCTAAACATTTCCTCTCTATCGTGACCTTTGCCACTGGCTTGTCCTCTTTGAAAATTTGGAGACACTTCCTCAAGAGGTATTTCGTAAGAAGGCTCTTCATAAAGAGGCTCTTCGATTTCCAAAGTCAATTGAGGAAAAACAGGATTTATAGGTGTTCCTAGTTCTGCTACCTGTTCTGGCGCAGCCTGTTCTTCTAGCGCTAGATCACCAATGGGTGTTCCTATTTGCTTTTGAAGCCTTGGCATTTTGACACCTTTGGGTCCCACCGGGCGTGCCAAAAATTGTTTGGGCTGAATTAGCTCAATCAAATGGCAAATGATTGTTGCGGGCGTGCCAGAAAAGAAATAACTTCACAGAAGAAATTATTCTTTCCAAATTGATTTGAAACAACTAATTTAAATAAGGTAATTGTGTTATCCGTTCGATTACCTCAACTAAGAGGATTTTTCCTTAAGGTATCAACCAAATAAAAGATTGACGCACTTCGAATTAGAAAAGATGATTGAACACAAATAAATCTGAATTTAATCAAAGGTAAGTCTGTATGCAAACACTCTTAAAATTCTATCAAGAATAATGCAAAAATATAAGCACACTGAATTTAATCAAAAGTGGACTTACAAACGACTATTATTTGGTAAGAAAAAACTTAAAAGAAAATAAGAGAACTTGAATTTAATCAAAAGTAGTCTTACATGCAAATAAGCCTTCAACTTACAAAAAAGATCCTATTCTAAACTAAAAAACTAATCTAAGATAGATCTCTGAGCAATCATTTTGTATGAATTGTCAGATGATATGAATTTTTGTGGGGGCTTCTCTCTTTGCTTTATTCTTCTATTTATAGACACTGGGCCTGCCTTCGATCTCCACGTCTTCGATTGATGCCCACGTTGGCCACATAAAAATCGTTGAGAGGGGTTTTCGAACGGTTACATTGACATTTCCAGAATTCCTTCTCTCCCTTCATGCTTCGATAACGGTGTTCGTGGCCACTTTCTGGATCGTGGTTCTCCTATTTTTAAGCAATCATGGTTTAATGCAACACGTCTGGCTTCCCAAATGATTCTCTGCAATTGTATCCAATTTCAGTTATAAACCAAGGCAGTGAGGATACCGTTTGATGATCATAAGGCTTTAATCAACGGCTGAATCCAATCACTTTCCAAACCATCACTTAATAGTTATCCAAACAACACCGGTTTAAATCAAAACGATACCGTTTATCATTAAAATAGCATTCTCCTTAATTTCCGTAATTCTCTGTAACTGGTACTCAATTGGGACATGTTCTGTATGGCCAACGCATCCTTCGGCGCCACGTGTAATTTTCTCATTGGGTGACACTTTTTCGGATGTAAATAGTACCGTACCAATAAGAAAACCGGTACCTTATCTGAAACGGTATTCAGAACTTTGGTCCAAATTGAGTCGCCTTGGACTTTTATAGCCGACGGTAAGAAAGAATGAGTGAAGAAAATGAAGCTTTTGAAGGGGGGCAAAAGGGTAATTCTATTTACCAATTCACTTAGGCAATTGCTAACTAGAAAAGAATGAGGGAAGAAAGTGAAGCTTTTGAAGGAGAGCAAGAGAGTAATTCTATCTACCAATTCACCTAGGTAATTGTTAACTAAGGAAAGATATAATGGACCATTTAAATACACACATACAATATCCAAACTCTCGATATGAAACTTTTCATATCAAATATCGCTTCTTTTCTTCTTCTTTTTTATTTCTCTCCATTTTTCATCAAAACGTTCAATTCAAATGAATGATTTTGTAAGAAACCACGATCGTTTTCTTTCTTTCTTCATAAAATCCCTCTATCCAGTGCATGGTCTGAGCTGTCGGATCGTGCATTTGATGACTCGAATCTTAGTTTGAAAATGAACAGCTCACAATTGTCCATTGTCAAAATGAGATTCGAACCGTCAAATACACGATCCGATGGCCCTAACCGCGCATAATAGGGTTCCTAGATCCATCCATTCAAATGGGATGTTATATTCCAACAATGTGACAACCACACTCACTTATACACATATTTACACACCTAAACTCACAACTTACAAATGAGTGTCGTGCTAACATTCTTATTTATATTGTTGTGAAGTTGGACATTGATGAAGTATTAAATTTTTCCCTATTCTCCTTGGAGTAAGTGCCATTTCCCCCACTTTTGTTGGGGGGGGGGGGGGGGAAATGAGTAGGTATTTTCACTTTCATATTTTACAAACAAGGATCCAAAAAAATATATTTTACAAACACATTCTCTTTTTTGTCTTTTTTGTGACACCCCATGTTGTCCCACATCGGCAACAAAAAGTAAATGGAAATGGTTTATAAGTTAATCCGATCAGCTACTATATAACTTGAGGTTAATTTTTTGAACCATGTGGTTAGGTGAATGGTTAGCAGGTCAACTGAGGCGGGTTGTTACATTTTTGTGATTTGAATTTACATTGTTAACATTCCAAATATAAAAGAATATAGAAATCCAAGGTTGATTATGTAAATTTGCATCTTACAAGAACAAGAAGGGAGTGTGGTTATTAAAAAAGTGAAATGTGTGAAAAATCAATTACAAAAAGAGATACGTGCATAGACCGAGTGCAAAAATGGTATAGAACCATTCGAAAAATTGCATGGTTGAGAATCACGTGCATTGAACAGATATTGTCACATCTATATGCAAATTTGCACATATCAATCTGTATCTATTGCATTACTGGTTGTGTAATTTTAGATCAACTACATGATTACAAACATTTGCACTTGGGCAGGGATGTGCCCCCGATGACGATTTGTCATTTGATCAGTTGTTCAATTGTAAACTTTGATGTAAAAATCATTCGTATTTAAAAAAATGTTAAGATATGCTCTTGTGCTGTTAATTTGGGCCGTTCGTATCCTTTCATGTACATTTTACTGTACTGAGAGTCATGTATTGTATCATTCTTGAAAAATAAAAAGCTAATCAGACATCAGAAAAACTTTGATTTTTATTTTTGAAGAAAGATAAACTTTTAAGACATGTATTTGTTTCTTTGTAGTGATTACCGATTTTTGAAAGATGTACATATCAGTCTTTACAAGACAGATGTATTAAATTTTCAAATAAAACTGTAGTATAAATTTCATTTTATACGAGACATTGACGGATAAAAATACTACTATCGTAATTTCATCCCGAAAAGTTTCCTCAATTGACGTGTACATGTACATATCGATTGATAATTATTCAACCACACATACACACACTTTACACACAAACTCACATTTTTGGTGGGTTCCACATACACTGAAGGTATAGTATTTGTGGGTCCTAATATGAATGTAAGTGAATTTGTATAAGTGTTGGTAAAATGAATATTTGTTACTTTAGCAAAACTCTTCAAAAAGAAGGCAGCTTTTTGGAATTTTGAAGCTCTCCCGAAAGCTAAACCCAAAATCCAAGTGCCACTAAAGGTTTTTATGGATTTTTTTAGATTTTTCTTGTTTTGTTATTACTCAAAATTTTTTTTTGCATTTGTTAACATTGGGTCTATTTTTTTTGAATTATTAATTCGTGTCATCAAAACGAATCAAAAAAGTAAAAAATTATAACTTTTATTCAAATATTTTTGAAAATATCTAAAATAAAACCCAAAAACTACTGTGATTCCTAATTTCATGATGAGTAACATTTTATTTTGTACTATTACTAGTGGCATTTTTATTTTGGGTAGTGTTTTTTGCCACCCCAAAATTGTTATCTTTCAATATGTGTTGATTTTGGTACGAAAGTGCCATTAACAATTTCAGAAGTGACAAAATCATTTCCTTTTATTTTGTACAGCAGATTACTAGCAATTACGAACAAAAATTCTAACAGCAGAGACGATTTGCAGAGAACCACGCAGAGAAAAACACGTTTGGCCCCATTTCAGGTCTCAAAAAAATCTCAAAAAATATCTATAAATTTTTGAATATTATTTTATGGGGTCCTGTAAAAAATTAGCTCCAGCGGATATCGGTAAGTGAGTTTTGCCCCTACGAATCCAAAAGTAATACTTACCAATATCCGCTGGAGCTGATTTTTTACAGGGCCTCATAAAAAATAATATTCAAAAATTTATGGATATTTTTTAAGATTTTTTTAGGACTCAAAATAGGGCCAAACGTATTTTTTTTTACGTGGTTCTCTGCAAATTGTCTCTGCGGATAGCAGGCTGACTACGAAGCCCCACGTCCCGTCTTTTTGCCGAGTGTACACAACAGATGTACCGGTCCAGATGATACCGAAAGTCGAGAGTGGCTGCTTTTTGGCACTTCTCTGAATCTCTAAAAACAAATTACTAGTACTTGTCTCATCAATGTTGGGAACCCAGGTGGAAGGAAAGGGAAAGAAGGCACACATATGGGGAAAGCTAATTGAGATTCATTTTTGCGAATTGTTAAAGCTTACCTTCCAATAGCTGGTTAATTTACTTGGTTTGCTTCGGCAGGGTGTTCTTGAGTTTGTATTCTGTGTGCTATGTGTTTTTTTGCAATAATTCGTGTCTTTGATTTGATAGTTTTGGTTCATTCTTATATTTTGTGATGAAATCTTTTGCCTTCGACTATTGAAATGAAATGATTGACGGTTGATTAAAAAAATAAAACAGGTCAATTTTACTACTAATTTAATCTCCTTTGTTTTTTAGTTGGTTCTCCCTCGTACACAATATTGTTCGATCATATTTTTATGTTCCTGAGCAAAGTTACGAACTTCCTCCTTTGCAAATTTTTACTCAAATTAAGAGATATTGTACATTTTTACTTGAATTCTGCAAGATTATTTTTTTCCTTCTCAAATTTATGACTATGCAATTAGTGACACTTTTGTTCAAACTTGTAATTAGATTTGGATTTATAGGAAAGAAAATTTGTGTTCCGGTTTCTCTGAAAAGGAACTTTTAGAAAAGGAATATAATTTTCAGCTCAAAAATTATGTATTTACGGAAATAATTTTTCTACCAATATGGATCTTGTTTGATAGATCTCATTAAGATCTTTTAAACAGTGCAAAAAAAATTGAAAAAATATTTTTCATTTTTGTTATATTTGAGTTTGAAATTACCTTCGTTTGGAAAAAAAAGTAACTTTTTAAAAAGTGGAACAGTGCTTGTTTGATAACCTAAATTCAGTATTTAAAACTGAATCAATTAAGTAATAAGTGATTCAGTAGGTTTGATAACCACATTTTACATTGCTTGACAAATTAAATACCCCTTAAAATATAGGCCAAAAAGTTAAAAAAAATTAAGTAGCTTTGAGCTACTTAATTCTAGCTGAATTTTTGTATACTTACATTCAACCATCATACTACTACCACAACCACTCCAACCAACACCTCCACCGCCACCATTACCACCACGTCCACCACTCCACCACCACCACCACCTCCACTACCACCACTACTCCACCACCACTTCTCCACTAAATCACCACCAACTCCACCACTCCACCACCACCATCACATCACCACCACCAACTCCACCATTCCACCACCACCACCACCACCACTCCTCCACCACTACCATCACATCACCACCACCAGCTCCACCACCACCTCTACCATCACTACACCACCACCACTGCTCCTACCACCACTTCACCACCTCCACCACTCCACCACCATCATCACAACCATCACCACCATCGCCACTCCACCACCACCACTACCAGCACTACACCACCACTCTACCACCTCCACCACTCCTTCACCATTACCAGAAGTATATTGTGACCATTAGTAAAATTAAAAGAGAATTTGAACAAAATTAATTCATCTTTTTTTTTAATTCAGTACTTAATATACTTATCAAATAGTTTTTCAGCTTAAAAATTTCAGCATTCAGTTTTCATTACTTAATTTTTCAGCTTTCAGTTTCAGTTTTCAGTTTTATCAAACAGCCCTTTCCTCATAAGTCATACTAAAGGAATACGTAGTATTTTGTTTAAATTTAAATAAAAGTATAAGCAAGAGTTGATGATGCTCTCATACTTGTTTCATAAAAAATTAGTAAATTTTTGAAACAAGAAAAACTTATTTACGGAGATTCCATAAATAAAGTTTCTATGGAGCATAATCGTCGCTCTTGTCCAAAAGTCTCGATTCAGATTTTAAAAGAACTCTTTCAAAGTAAGACTTTCTTTTAAAATTCAGACCATTGATTTGTCGAGACGGACGAATGAGATCGCATGCCTATGCCCAAGGGCGGAGGCACTAAGGGACAAGGTAGGGCGGCTGACCCCCTGGCCGTCAAATTTTCATTGGGATAGGTATAATTTTTACTAATTTGACCCCAAATTTTTTATAGAAACAGGTATAATTTAGCTATTTTGACCCCACAAAAAAATCTCTAAATTGTCACAACTTGTTTGAAGTGCATACGAATCTAATTTTTGACCCCACTAATCAAAGTTCCTAGCTCCGCCAATTTTGCTATCAGTAGGGACCCAAATCCCGACCTCCATCCCGATCCGACGTGGAAGGTAAGGGTCCC
>BPLS01028125.1:7191-28734 GCA_019656275.1 Rhododendron kiyosumense
TTCTTTGGTACTTTCTAAAGTTGGTAACTTTGTAGCAAAACTCTAACAATAAACCTATGGCTACGCAAAATGTACACCGAATTGTGCTAGACTTAATTCAAGATCTCATATTTTTGTGAAAAAAAAAAATTCAAGATCTCATATAAATGATTCGAGCTGTTTAATTTTTTTTAAATATTACTTTTGAGATATATAAAAAAATTAGTTAAGTCAAATAGTGATTAGTTCATTCGATTTGTGATTCTTGAATTCGTAGGGACCCAAAAATTGGATTGGTGAAGCTCTTGCCGTAATGCTATTGAGAAGATTTTTCACAAGGGCTTTTAAAAAATATTTTAAACAAATTGAACCTACAAGTAATTATTTGCATGGAACTCCATAAAGGGTGTCAACACAACTTGGTGTATATTGTGTCTTGTCCTTTATGAGTGATTTGCACTGGGGGTGGAAATTCCATCGATGACTTTGTAGACATGCATAAAAATCAACCAAAAGACTTGGAATTTTGAACGACTTTTTTATAGCTCTACATAGGGCTGAAGACTCTCTGTTGATTGATTGAGCCTACAAATATTAATTTTGTAATTTTATTTCTAATGAATTTGAAAACAAGATAATATTCCACCACTAGATAAATATTCAAATCGATACCTAACATTTGACAGAAGCTCTCACTTAAGATTTCGGGTTCGATTAATCTTACCATCAACTCTTCGTGCCAGCTCATGTATCCGTAAGCGTATGAAGAGTTGTGTGAGAAGGATTGTAAGAATTTAATCAGGTGTGAGCAAGTTAGTTGGAGATATCCTGCATCACCAAGAAAAAAAATTTGATAAAAGATGACCAAGTCCAATTGTTTAGTCATGTTAGGTTTCAGGGTTTAAGAACTGAAAGCCTTTTAAAAGTGTAAATTGAGGAGTAATTTATTTTCTAAATGAACCCTTATTACAGATATCACCTTCTCAAGATCTCAACGTTAAGGTTGCCAACTTTTTCTTTTCTTTTCAAACGGAAAAAGAGCGCATACTCATTCAATTCATTCAAACAAGTCATACGGCATCACAAAAAAATCACTCAGATACGGATCAAATCATACAATAGCTATTGACAACCACTCGAAAATAGAGATACAGAAAAACAGCCAAACCCAAAAAAAGACAAAACTAATGTCGAACTCCTAAGGTTGCTAACTTGCTAGTGATGTTTATGTAACTCTTGGAAAAGTAAAACAGAGGTCGGGGCTTGGGTTTGTAATCTTTTTGGTGCTTCGAACTCTTGGGGCCAACTTATATGGGATTTTCTCCGGCCGTAAATGAACCATCCGCTAGCGGGCTGTAAGATCGATCCCTTGTGAAATAGTCAATATGCACATAAACTAGTCCGAACACCTGTTTCTCCACTAAAAGTGTTAAAACCAAATTGGCTTGGGAATGCGAGGGCGTGCCAGGACACGTTTGTCCAAACTGCCTTAAGGCCTTCGAGCCTCAAAGTCTGACTTCTTTCGGGTAGATGTGCTAGGCCTAAAGGGTAAGGCCTTAGGATGGTTCGTTTGCTGCCTTGTTGGGCTAAGGACTTAAAATATTTTCTAATCGCTGTTGGAACAAAGGAAAGAAAGATAAACGGCTACAACAAGATTAAGTGAACTCCATTAACGTTTCAATGAAGTTTTGGGTACAAGAAAAGAGGTAAAATTTGAAATATTAAGAAGTGAATACAAGGAATGCTTGAACGAAAGGGAAATGGGAGTGCATAAGCTATAAGCTCTTGAGGTCGTGGACCTTTGCCAAGGCCTTCAACTCTGGTATTTATAGGCAGATGTTCCAAGTCTTGAGCTGTTTAAGCTACTTCCACAAGCCTTCATGCATGGCTGCCAAGTGTCCCTCTTGAGTTGCTTCAAAATGCTCCAATGAGAGGCTATTCTTTGATAAAAACGTGCCCTTTACTCCAAGGAAATGGTAAAGGCCTGAAAAGCCCTTCTTTTCTGCATAAAACTTTGTAAAAGAGTTAAAGGAACTTCTGCATCCAGGCCTTTGAGCTGCTTGTGAGCAGCTTGTTTAGGTCTGCATGAATCACTAACCAACAGCTCCAAGGGGCTGCATGTACGCCACCTGTCCTTGGCCTTGCTTTATGCTGAAAGATGGGGTCCACTCAGACCTTGAGCTGCTTGTAAGGAGCTTACCCAGGTCTGCCCAGTAAGAACATTCTAGGCCTTTGAGCTGCTTGTGAGCTGCTTGGGATGTCTTCATGCATGGCTGCCATGTGTCCTTGGTGTAGTTGAGCTGCTTGCATTCATGGATGCTTGTAAAAAAGGTATATTTGGGCCCACCAAGGCAAAAAATGCAGGCCTGGTTGAGCTGCTTGTGAGCAGCTTGAGCAGCTTACTAGGGAGAAGCTTCTAGGCCTTTAAGCTGCTTGTGAGCAGCTTGCTTTCCAAGTATGACTAAGCAGCTTATATAGCCTTCTTGACTTGGTTAGTTTTAGGCCTAAATAAATCCGAAAAACTGGGCCCAGAATTGAAAAACGAATCTTGGCCTTATTGGGCTAGATAGGCCTGAAAAACTAGTCCGGGCTTTAATTAGTTGGGCCGAGGCTTGAAAATGGGCCTAGATCTGAAAAATCAATTTGGGCCTTAACTAATTAGGCCATGCTCTAAATATTAATGAGGCCTAATCAATTTTCAAACTCTCTCCTGCCTTTCCAAACTCAATTTGGCCTAATTGTGGCCACTTTAAATTCTTCCAAAGGCCCAATTCTGTAGGTGGCTGATTTATAAGGCTTCTTAAGGCCTGAAACTACCTTCAAGGCCATTCGTCTATTCTCTTCTTAATTTTGGCCAAAAATGGGTATAAACAACACCTTAGGATATCAAAAGTAAAAAGTTAATGATAATGAGTACCAAATAAGACTTCAGACCTGAGTCAACAGATATGATTTCTCCTTCAATAACATGCCTCTTTGTCCAACATTGAAAATCCGACATTGGAAACAACCACGAAACTCCTCTCTAATCAATGATAGGCATATGACCAATATTATCCTTAGGCCCCGTTCCAGAAATACAAAATAAGTCCTAATTTTTTAAGAAGGTAATTTCAAGTTTAAAAATTATGTTTTTACGCAAATAATTTTCCTAGTAATATAGATCTTGTTTGATAGATCTCATTGGGATCTTTTGAACGGTGCAAAAAAAAAATCAAAAAATTATTTTTCAATTACATTATTTTTTAATTTGAAAATGTGAAATAAACTGCTTATTTTTTAAAAAGGTTTCTAGAACGAAGCCTTTATAGCTAATTTTTGAAAAACACAAAGGAAAACAAAATCAAAACTGGGATAGAACTTAATCTATCATAATACATGTATATTCTTCCCAGAAAACAAAAATGTGCCTTGTACATATGTGCCCATCTAGGAGTTGGGGTCCTCGGGATGGGGCTTCAAAACGAGTTTCATCCCGAGTCCAAATATTCAAACCGTCCGCAATTGATTTTACAAAGTTCGACGATAGACTAATTTTATTTGCGAATCTACATAAATTTTGAGATTGCAAGCCAAAATCAATGAAAGAAAACGAATCCACTTCCAAATAAGTTTCATTTGGCAGCATGAGTCATAATGTCTGATCGATCGACTTGTTTTGTTTTTTTGAAGCACGTTTTTTTCATCATCATGCTGCACAAGATCTGGGGATCAGATCAGATTTTTTAGGCTCAAAATAAACTTTATTTTAAAGGCACAACTGGCCCCCATGTCTGGGTCACTTTCCCTCTCTGTCCTTGGTCAGCTCTCATGGTGTGAAAAGCTGATTAGAAAGACCAAAAGTATTGAAAAAGGTTAGTTGTTAGCATGCCATTGTGGACTTGGTGGTTCTCGTCATGATGATCATTGGAGTCATGTCCAACATCAATGAGATTGCAACTCTTATGGCTCAACTTGACAAGAAAATGACCGACCAAAAAAACGACGGAGCAAAAAACAAAGAGGTTTGATAGAGTCCGTGACAATTATCCATGAAAAGGTGACGGACGAAATTTGAACAGTCCCTTACCTTTTCATGGACACTTTAATGGATAGTTGTCATGAAACCTAACAATGTTCATGGGACTCCACTAAGCCATTACAAAGACAGCATGCCATATATCTACCTGCAACCCCCAAGTTCCCAGCCTGCCCTTAGTAGATAATCTGCCCAGAAATTGAGCCTTTCAATGAATACCAATCTAGGGACTCCACTAAGCCATTACCAGACAATTTTTATTCCCAATAAATGGTATGTTGGACCTCCCTCTAAGCAATCCAGTTGGTTCAGAATTGAATTCTGCACAGAATATAATCCTTTTGAATCCTTAAGCTTGTTACAACCTCGCTTCTTAGGTGGATATCAAAGGGACTCCCAAGTCCCAAGTACCAGATTGGGAGAGAACCTATTGGAATAGGAAGGATGCTACATAGCTCTTCTTTTACAGACTTTTCACAACCCACACCCAGGAGTCTACGAATCCGTGACCGGCTTGTTAGTCTAACCTAACTCAACCTTTAATTTCTACCAGTTAAGAGACAATCACAAAAATAAAATGTGAAAGCATTATTGAACACTTACATAAATAGTACAAGCTCAAGTTATTACAAATCATTGGGTTTGCTAAGCCCAACTAGCTAGAAATGCGAAAAATAGACAAGTACTATACGCCTGAAAAAAAAACCTCGGAACTTAATTTTGTCCACTCCACATGATCGCCTGAAAAGGGATAAACCAGTCCAGGTGAGAATTTAGAATTCCAAAGTTACAAGTTTACCATGAAAATTAACAACAATTGCGTAAGATTCTATAATTGTATAAATAACCTTTGAACTAAAATAGGCCCGACACCAAACAAAAATACCGTATACTATATGACACACATCCAACAACATGGTAAACATGCGGAGGGGAGCTTTCCCACCAGTGAAATGATCAAATCACAACATCGCCACCCTTATATTGCCTATCCCACCAGTTCTTCACCATCCTCTAGTGTACAAGATGCATCAATATCCAAAATTAATAGCAAATTCATACAAATTATATGTTTTTATTTCCATCGCATTATTTGTTTAGAAACTGCACAAAAACATCTTTAGACTTGTTGAGATAAACAACTTTATAAACTTACCTAAGTCTTATGAATATTTATAAATTCGCACATTTATGTTTTGAAAATTTATTATTAAAACGTACATACTTGGCCCTAGCTATTTGCTATCACTTATAATTTAGATTTCTGACCATAGACTTTCTGACTACTTACTTAAAAGACTTAAAATAAGTTGTAAACATATTTGCTGTAGCTTTTTATAGGCTTGAGTCCAAGTTCTGTTTGGTTAAATACGTTGTAGAGTAGCTTATTACAAATGGAATATCTAAAATATCCTTAATGATTCTGTTTAGGAATTAGAAATTAAAGAGTTTTTTTTTTGTCTATCTCTAACATTGTCAACTTAAAATAAGTAAAAAAGCTACGAATTGGAGATTAAAATAATCTCCTTTTTTAGCCAAATAAGCTAAATAATATAGATAAGTAATAATCTATAATTACTAGCAAACGGGACCATTATAAACTTGAAAACTCATGTACCTGAGGTACCTAGTCTGAAACCCACCTGCCAATATATGATATTGTGCAAAATAAAATGAGGATTCCTACTCAAATGATCGATCTCGTCCCTAAACACAATAAATCGAGGGTGACTGATGCTAAAGGGTATTACTTATATCTCAGTATATTCGAATGCTAGGTTGCGGTTTGTCACAATTAATCTTTTGTATTCATATTTTCCGTTTGTATTTTTCTGAAAAATACTTTTCATTACATTTTCTAATTAACGATTTTAAATATCTTACAATGTTCTACAAGATACAAACCCTTACCTGATTTTACTTAATTGAAAATTTGAAACAAGTTGAGCTAATTAAGTTTAAAAAAAAAAAAATTACACTCTACTTCAAGAACATACCCTTCAATAGTGTTGGCATCTCTGGAGCTGGTTTATGTTGCTTCTTCTTCTTTGATTTCTGGCTCTTTGCTCTCAATGATGAAGAATCCTCACAATAACTCTATTGACAGGTTTGTAGTAGCATTGTCTCCATCTTTTCGAATATAAAAGTGGCCCAACAATAACTCCAAATCCCAAAATATACCCCAACGTAGCGATTATGTAGACCTAGTTAATCTCATTCTCTTCAGTATATGATTGCATATCATCTAATTAATGTTGGCGGAACCGGTTCTGCTTCCTTGCAACATGCATACAGTCAAAGGAGCTCCCCATAATCCAGTGTTTCCTTCATACGATGTTCCTGGAAATGAATGAAGCTGGGTGCCAATTGGGATCATTCCAATGAGTTGATTGTATGATAAGTTCAGGAATGAAAGAAATGTCAGACTTGCAAGTGTCACCGGAATACTTCCATTGAGCTTGTTCCATGAGAGGTCTAGTGATTTGAGCTTTGACAAGTTTCCAAGTGATGATGGAATTGAACCAATAAGGGCATTGTGTGATAGGTTGAGAACATAGAGGGCTTTCAGATCCCCAACTGTATCTGGTATTTCTCCTTTGAACCTATTGTTTGAGAAATCAATGGTGGTAAATATAGTTAAGATCTTCACCATTTTCATCTCTGACCCTTTGATGACAACTGTTACTAAATCCTTGTAAATATTCCTCGACGTCTCAAAACGCAAGTGATTGAGATTTGATTGTGCATTAACCCCATCCATCATTGCCTTCCTCTGTGAAAAGAACTTTGGCGGCAAAATACCGCTGAAGTTGTTCAAAGCTAGGTCAATGATTTGAAGCTTTGGCCAGATATAATTATGAATTCCTCAGTAGCGAATATTTCCATGGAAGTTGTTGTATTGTAATACTAAAACGTGCAATTCTGATAAGTCACACCATTCCACTGACAAAAATCGTTGGTTCGAGGCCAATTCGCCAACTTGACAAAGGAATCTGGATTGAACTTGAGGCTCTTCTTCAATTGAAGCAACAAAGACTGTTGATCATCCAGACATTTGTTGTGTACTGGAATGGTGATAGAGCAGAACATTGTGATTGTGGTGATTGAGAAAAACCAAGTAATGAATGCCATTCACATTTTTCTGATTTTAGTTGTTGTGAAGCAAATTGGTGAATATGGTACGGGAATGTGGCTTTAATATATTCCTAGTCCTTCATTCTTGTTTTGTTGAAACAGAAATGCTACGATTGACAATATTTTGCTACAACATCTTAGCAAAATCTTATAGTAGGCGACACCATTTCACAGGGAAAAAAAAAAAAAAACGAAACGAAGGAAAAGAAAGAGTCTATTTTGTCATATTGTAATATATCCATCACTATCAGTTATCTTGCACTGTCCCAAGTAAAAGCCATCTGAGTGAGGGGGTCATTGGCATGGTCAAGCGCTGTTTTGACACCATAAAATAGGGCAAGCACCATGGAGAAAGAAAGAGTCTATTTTTGAAAACTCAGGTGACCCAAAATCATGGTTCACAAACCCTAAGATGGAGAATCTAGGGCTCATCGATCAATCGATAGAGAGACCTTGGCAATGGAGAGCTTCGGTGGTTGGCGATTTGAATTTGGTGACGGTTCGAATGGTTAGTGTAGCTAGCAACTGAAAGTTATGAATGTTGGATTCCTGTTCATTTTATTACTATGTGATAATTTCGTAAATTCCGTTTCCTCTCCCTCCAAAATTCTGTAAAGAGAGGCAGCCAAAGACAACATGTATACTACATATGCTCCAAGGATATACCTGCCTAGCTTATGGGAACAACCCCAAGTTCTCTCCCCAGCTAGGCCAAACACATTCCTAGCTTATATACAACATTGTTCTTTACCTAGGAAATAACCCCGAACTTGACAAGCGAAAAAAGAGTGGAGTCCCGGGTCATGAGTGAGAAGAGGCAGTAAAGATACTCATAAGTAGATGCAAAAAGAGTGGATTCAGATTATCGTGAGCCAACCGAGAACTTAACAAGAAAATGGACAGGCAAAAAACAAATGTTCATGGAGCTTCACTTAGCCATTACAAAGACATCATGCCATCTCTACCTCCAAGCCCCAACATCCCAGCCAGTCCGTAGCAGATAATCTGCCCCAAAAAATGAGCCACTCAATGAATGCCCATCTAGGGATATGATGGGCGAATCAGACAAAAAAAATTTTTTCCCCAAGAAATGGTAGGCTGGACCTCCCTCTAAGCATTCCAGTTGGTCCAAAATTGAATTCTGCACAGAATCCAACTTGTACGTCCTGCCGCAGCTTTTAATTTCTACCAGTTAAGAGACTATCACTAAAATAAAATGCTCTTATTGAATATATCCGTCAGATCTTGTATTTATTGAACACTGACAGATAAATAATACAAGCTCAGTATATTACAAATCATCAGGTTTGCTAAGCCTAGACAAGTACCATATCTTGCCATATTATAACATACTCGCAATTCAAGTAACTGAAATTACTAGATGACATAGAACAAGGATAGCTAGCCAACTTAGTGCCCAATACTAAGTCTTGTTCCCTCCACGTGATCGCCTGAAAAGGGATAAATGAGTCCAAGTGAGAATTTAAAATACCAAAATTAAAAGTTTACCACAGGAATTAACAACTATTGAATCAAATTCTATAACCGTAGAAATAAACTCTGAACCAAAATAGGCCCCAAGCCAAACAACAATATTCTATGACGCACGCCGAACGGCATAGCACACATGTGGTGGGGAGCTACCTGGCCCACTATTGAAATTATTATCTTTTAATCATTTGTATTACATTATTGCATTTTGCAGGAAAAGATCACAATTTAGTTATTTTTCAACTAAAAGAACGTCAACCGTGGTTTCGAAAGAAAGCAGATCAAAATATTTCAAGTGGTGGGTCCAATTTAAAAGCAATCATAGAAATTGAATATTCAACTAAGAGAACATTAACAAGTGGTGGGTCCAATTTAAAACAATCATAGAAATTGAATATTCAACTATGAGAACATTAACAGCAAGTGTAGTGAAGTGTAGTTAATACCTCATTTACATTGTCATGCATATTGATAGGGTTCGATTCCCATAAGTATCGACCCCCCTCCCCAAGTATCTTAGAATAGAGTAAATTAGGTTTAATGAATTTGAATGAGAAAAAAAAAGAGAGAACATCAGCATTATTTGTTTAGAGGCTGCACAAAACCATCTTTAGACTAGCTGAAATAAACATCTTTATAGACTTACCTAAGTAGTCTTATGAATATTTATGAATTTGCACATTTATATTTTGACAATTTATTATTAAAACTGTATATAATCGCCTTGTTTACTACTATCACTTATAATTTAGATTTTCTGAGTATAGAGTTTTTGACTACTTACTTAAAAGACTTAAAATAAGTTGTAAACATGTTTGGTGCATGTACCTTTAAAGGGCTTGAATAGAAGTTCTGTTTGGTTAAATAAGTTGTAAAGTAGTTTATAATCAATGGAATATCTAACATATCCTCAATGATTCTGTTTAGGAATTAGAAATTAAAGAGTTTATTTATTTATTCTATCCCTAACATTGTCAAATAAGCTAAATAGTCAAGATAAGTAATAATCTATAATTACTAGCAAACGGTGCCATTATAAACTTGAAAATTCATGTAACTGAAGTAGTTCGAAACTCACCTGCCAAAATATGATACTGTCCAAAACAAGATAAGGACTCCTACTCAAACAATCTCGTCCCTAAACAAAATAAACCGAGGGTAACTAATGCTAAAGAGTATTACTTAAATAACAATATATTGGAATGCTAGGTTGCGGTTTGCCACAATTTCTGCTAGCTTGCGGACAATTAATCTTTTGTTTTCATATTTTCCGTTCTGTTTTCCATAAACATACCTTTCTTAACATTTTCTAATTAAAGATTTTAAATAACTAAACCCTTACCTGATTTTACTCAATTGAACCCTTCAGCAGTGCGTCTCCGAAGCTGGTTTATGTTGTTTGTTCTTCTTTCATGTCTTGCTTGCTTCTCTTGATGATGGAGAATCCTCACAATAGCTCTATCGAGAGGTTTGTAGTAGTGTTGTCTCCATCTTTTTGAATATAAAAGTGGCACAACAACAACTCCAAATCCCACAGTGTATCCCAACGTAGCGATTATGTAGACCCAGTTGATCTCATCCTCCTTAGTATATGACTGTGTACCATTCAATGTTGGCGGTGCTTTGATAGCGGTCAAAGGAGGTCCCCATAATCCTTTGTTTCCTTCGTACGAAGTATTTGGAAATAATTGAAGTTGGGGGCCAGTTGGGATCATTCCAACGAGATGATTGTATGATAAGTTCAGGAATGCAAGAAATGTAAGATGTGCAAGTGTCTCTGGAATCTTTCCGTCGAGCTTGTTCCAAGAGAGGTCAAGTGATCCAAGCTGTCTTATGTTTCCAACTGATGATGGGATTGAACCAGTGAGGGCATTGTGTGATAGGTTGAGAACATAGAGGGATTTTAGATCCCCAACTGTGTTTGGTATTTTTCCTATGAAACTGTTGTTTGAGAAATCGATGATGGTAAATATAGTTAAGATCTTCACCAGTTTCATCTCTAACCCTTTGTTGATAACTGTCACTGAATCCTGGTAGTAGATATTTTTAGAAAAATCGAAACGCAAGTGATTGGCATTTGGTTGTCGATTACCCCCATCCATCATTGCCTTCCTTTGTGAAAAGAAATTTGGCGGTAGAATACCGCTAAAGTTGTTCAAAGCTAGGTCAATGATTTGAAGCTTTGGCCAAAGGTAATTATGAATTCCTCGGCAGCCAATATTTCCATGGAACTTGTTGGATCGTAAAACCAAAATGCGCAATTCTGATAAGTTCGCCAAAAAACAAGGGAAGTTGCCATTTAAGTTGTTGGTACCGAGATTTAAAACCTCCACATTTTCACAATTTGCCAGGGAATTTGGAACCTCCCCTTTCAAGTTATTTCCATTCAACTCAAGGGTCCTCAAAGTGCAACCTTCCGGGAATGTGCCCATTATGCTACCAGTAAGATTGTTATTCTGCAAATTCAATACGCTAAGGGTTATAGTCCCTTTGTCTATGAGACATTGAGGTATAGTGCCATTGAATCTATTGTTGGACAAATTAAGAATCTCAAGGAGGCTCCCATTGCATAATGTTGGAGGGATGGGTCCAGAAAGCATGTTATAAGAAAGAGAGAAGAACCAAGCATTGAGAAGGCGGTTGCCAATATCAGCAGGGATAGAAGAGCTGAAATTATTCCTTGAGTAGTCCACATAGGCTCCTTCTGTTGGTATTGGGATTTCACCGCGGAGCTGATTGGAATGAAGGTCAAGGTAACCAACAATAGGAATAACGAAACTCTGTTGAAAACCCACTTGGAGATTAGAAGAAAGATTTAGATATCCATGACTAATATTCCAAATCCAATTAGGTATGACACCGGAAATTTGGTTGATAGAAAGGTCTAAACCCAACAAGCTCGACTGGTTCATTAGAGGAGGGATCTTTTGCAGCTTGCAAGAAGCCAATGCTAAATCTATGAATTGGGGAAACGATGGTAAGCTAGACTCACTAATACTTGCATTGACAGACAAGCTATTGTATGAGAGCTCAAGCACTTCAAGATTTTGAAGCCTATGGAAACTTTCTAGCTGTAGGTTGCCACTCAAGTTGTTGGAAGAAATAAATAGGGCATTCAGACTTTGAAAATCAAAGAAGTACGAGGGGAAAGGCCCTTGTATTTTGTTACAACTCAAATCTAGTATAAGCAAAGGAGACAAGGAACCATTGGGAAGAGACCCCGAAATTTCATTGAATTGGTTGTTGGAAAGGTCAATTTCTTGCATTGATGGAAGGGAAAACAGAGAAGAAGGAATACTCCCATGGAAGGAATTGAATGCGAGATTAATATTCAAAAGATTTGAAAGGCCTTCAAAGTAAATGGAAGGAACTGGACCTGTTAGAGCATTATGAGAGAGGTCTATGAAAGTGAGATTCTTGGATCCCTGAAACGAAGGTATTGAACCACTAAAATTGTTCTTTGAAAAATCCAAGTAAACAAGCTGATTAAGGTTTGCAAGTGAACTCGGAATCGGTCCGTTGAAACGACAACCGTGAATCTTTATCCTACTTAGCTCCCTCAAATTCTTGATAGATTCCGATAAATTCCCTGAAAAACTGGTGTCGCTGAGCACCAGATTCCGAAGGGATCCATGCACTGGGAAATCAGGTAAAGAACCATTGAGTAGTGTATTACCTGACAAATCCAGAGTCTTCAATGTTTGTACTCGCTGAAATATGATGTCCGGAAATGTTCCATGCAATTTTGAATCACTGAGAATCAAAACACTCAAGTTCTGAAAATTCACAAAGAAATCCGGGACTAGAGACGAGAGATTATTCTGAGCCAGATTGATTACCGACAGATACTCAAGGTTTTGAAGGGAAGAATCGATAGGGCCTGAAAGTAAACAATCACTTAAGCTCAAAACTCGCAGGTTAGGCAGTGAAGATGAAATGGCTTGTCCCCATTCATGCCCATTTGCTGATATATTTATCCCGTCCAAATAAAGCTCTGTAAGCCCACCAAGGTTACGAAAAAGTGAAAATAAATTTGGGCTATCAATTCGGATTCCATAGGAATTGAAAACATCGTGATTAGACAAATCAAGCTTAACCAACCTCGTCAAGCGCGAGAATTCCGTCGGAATTTGCCCGACAAATTGCGTGTCCGACAAATTTAGATATCTTAGATTGGTGAGGCCTCCAAAACTGGATGGAATTTCTGCGAAGTTGAAGTTGTTGTTGGCCAAGTCCAGCTTCCCAAGAAACTTGAGCCGGAAAAGACTACTTGAGTCGTTTAAACCTCCGGAGATTGATTCCGTATTCAGGTCGAGACCATTGACACGGCCAAAACGGTCACAAGTCACACCATTCCATTGACAACAATCGTCGGTTCCAGCCCAATTCACCAACTTGACAGAGGAATTTGGATCGAACTCGAGACTGCTCTTCAATTGAAGCAACAAAGATTTTTGATCCTCGAGGCATCGGCTGTGTACTGGAATGGTGATGGAGAAGAAGATTGTGAGGGTGGCGATTGAGAAAAACCAGGTAATGAATTCAGTTCTCATTTTATGTAGTTGTTGTGAAGCAAACTGGTGGATATGACATATTATATAGATTCATTTGTCGTCAAAGAGCAAGATCAGTGACTGTGGAAGTCGTCTTGGGTCCCGCATTTTGCTTTCCATTTCCAGTTGATGGAAAGTTCACAACCACTGCACCAAAAACTTTTTTTTTAACGATGGAGCCATAAAAATGATTTACGGCGCACAATCGCGTGTGTTCGAAAATGTTATGGACGGTTCAAATTTTGAAAAAATTATGTGCTATAAGTGTTTAACTCTTCGCACGAATTATTATTTTAAGAAAAGGACAATTGATTGTCAAAACGGACATTTGAGATGTCACTGCTACCCACGGATAAGTTTCTCTGTAATTAGATTTTGTTTCTTGGGCAGAAATTAGGCGCCGTTCCACTTTCGGGAAAAGTGGCTTTTTCCAGGTCCAAAAAGAAGGCCTGTTCCAGATCTGCAGCCTTCCCTTTTTTTAAAAAATGTTCGGCCAAAACGACGTCGTTTTGGTCAAAGGTCCCCACAATCCCCAAGTAAAATGACAATACTACCCTTGTCCCATCTGTACGGTACAACACCTGCTCATCTCGTCTCCAGCAACCCTTCTTCTTCCCCTTTTCCAGAAGTTGCCGTCCCTCTCCCATAAACTTCTTGTGCTGAAGATACCAACACTTCTCATCCCAAAGGTAATTTCGTAAATTCAATTGGACCCCTCTTCGAACTGTTTACGTACCTCTCGATCTGCATATTTCTGCTCACTTTTGTTTCCGTGTGTGTGTTTTTGTGGGTTTGGTTGCTGAGAAAATGAAAAGGTGAAAGAAAAATTAGCTTTTCTCTCAATCTCTGATCTTTTTCTTTGATGTTTGAAATCGGAGGAATGAAAAATCAGCTCATCTTTTTGTCTCAGCCCCAATCTTTCTGGGTAACCAAACAGATGTTTCGGTTGGTTTGTTTTTGTATTTCTTTTTCTGGGTCTGAATCTTCTTCATTTCTTGAAAATTAGCTTCTTTTGATTTTTTCAACAGATGTTGAAAGAGAGTCTGGGTCAGCTGCGTCAAAAAAAAGGAAAAGAAGAGCGAGGGCGTCTGGGGAGAATTTAAGTTGGTAGAAGGGGCAATATGGTCATTTCAATCAACATAGCTCTTTTTTAAAAAAGAACAACTTTTAAAGAGAAAGTGGAATGGGGTTTCTTTTTTAGCACTGTTCATTACCGAAAAAAGAAGTTTGGGAAAAGGAAGCTAATCTGGAACTCCCTTACCCAATTTTGTTAGATGGGTTTTAAGAGGAAAAGTTGCTCACGGATCAACCATGAATCAAGTCTTGGCGGCAACGAATAATCTTTAAGCACCTCAGCCAACTAGTACTTTTAAACTCTGGTTAAAAGAATGTCCTTTCAAAGTTTTACCTTGGCTAAGATTTCCACTGGGGACCCACGCGTAGTACTTTTTTGTCCCATTTTCTTTCTCCTTTTTTATTATTCGTATTATTTTTTAAATACTTATATGTCACAATTATATTATTTTTCATTATTTTAAAAACATTGTAGTATAGACCTAATCGAAAACTATCAAATAAGATCTATATTGCCTATTTTTGAAAATTCACATTATAAAATATAAGCGATTAAAAATTGACACAAACTTTAAAAAATACAAAAAATTGGGACAGAGCAAGTATTAGGGGGTGTTCCACTTTCTCCAAAAAGAACTTTTTGGAAAAAGAAGGTAATTTCAAACTCAAATATAATGAAAATGAAAATTTTTTTTTCAATTTTTTTTGCACTGTTTAAAAGATCTTAATGAGATCTATCAAACAAAATTCATATTGGTAGGAAAATTATTTGAGTAAACGCATAATTTTTAAGCTTGAAATTGCCTTCTTTTTCAAAAAAGTACTTTTCCTAAAAACTGGAACAGCCCCTTAATAGGAGGTGTTCCACTTTTGTGGAAAAAGAAGTTTTTGAAAAAGCAGACAAGTTCAAACTAAAAAATTATGTGTTTACGCAAATAATTTTTTTACTAATATAAATTTTGTTTGATAGATCTTATTAAGATATTTTAAACGGTGCAAAAAAAAATTGAAAAACTATTTTTCATTTTCATTGTATTTGAATTTGAAATTATATTCATTTGAAAAAAAAAGTACTTTTCCAAAAAATGAAACATCACCTTGCTCCAGGAGTGTGTGACATTTCCAACGGTAGGGAACGAATCGGGTCCCACGTTATTTGTGATCATGATTTTTGTTTTTTATGATGCACATAATACCTTTTGATCATTCTCACTAAATTTTGGTATTTTTCATTTTATAGGATCAAAAAAGTAAATACTACATCCGTTCCATTTTCATTGTTCGTTGTTCTATACATATCTTTTATGCCTTTTGCATATTTTTTAGTATAAATCTTGAAAAATATGTAACATGAATTTTGTTTGATAGATTTCAATTAGTCCTATAATACAAAGTCTTCAAAATTATGAAAATAAAATAGATTGAAAGATATAAGCAATTAAAAAATTACCTGCAATTTAAAAATGAACAATAAAAATGGGGCGGAGGAAGTAATTACTCTGATCACAAGCAAAAGTAAATAATTACTCTGGTATTTTGTCGTTTAATATAATTTCTTTTAACTCCTTCCACATTTTATAATCTTATAATTTCCCCCGTCGAAACAAATGATTAATCTCTAAAATATGTCAAAAATTTTTAAAAAAAATTATAAAACAATAAAGTAACAAAAAAATACTAGACAAAAAATCTAGGACTCAACAAATTAGGAGTGTTTTGCCTCATTAACCCAAACGAAAAGGTGGCGCCAAGCAACGGAGCACTGTTTGTCTCCTCTTCCGGCTGGTTTCAGTAATTATGATCAACTAATTCCAAAGAGTTTAAGTCATTTTGTTTCCAATTACTTAGAGATTTGTTCATCTTAATCTGGCAAATAATAAGCGCATAAATAACTATTCGAACATTTATATTTGTGTTGTATATATGATATGGCAACATTCATTAAATATTGATGGATTTAAAATCATTGTGCCTGATGATTTATCGATATTACTTACAGATCATCAAGGAAAACCAACCACATAACTGACCAAATGAGGGTGAGGTTACCCAGTGGTAAAGGTGAACAAAATTGGGTTGGTCTGGTAATCTAAATTTGTGACTTAGAGCATCTCCTATCCATATTCTAGATTTCTATTTGAGAGTATCAAAGCATTTCCAATCCATCCTCTCAACCTTCCTCTATTTGAGAGTATTAGATTTTGATCCTCTATATTTAGAGGGTAAGAGAAAATATAGAGAATCATCTCCATAATTCTATTCACCTTTTAAAAGACATTTTTGTCCTTGTAAGCTTTTTTTACTAAATTTTTATACCAACCATATCCTTATGAGAGTATTAAAAAAGGGGTTTTTTTTCGTAAAATGATTTTAGAGGGAAAAATAGAGGGTTTGTGGTTGGAGTAAATAGGAATAGTGATTTTCTCTAAAATCACTTTATGAATAAAATCGAGTATTTTGATACTCTCAAATAGAGTATTGAATTAGAGATGCTCTTAGTGATTTGCTCATTTCAGGGATCTCAAGTTTGATTCCCTTACTAGGGTCACTTCACCACCATGCATTACAAAAAAAAAGTTCTCATTATGCATCGAATAAAAAGGACCATTTTATTTTATTTTATTCTGAAACGACGAGTGGTCCATTTTACAGTTTTTACTTCTCAGATTACAAGAGGAAAACCAAAAAGAAGAATGGAAAGAAAATTTGGAAGGCGTCTAAACTTGTAGGAAGTGGCATTTTTGTAATTGTGGTAAAAACTCAGCCTAAATTGACACTATGTATGTCAGTACGGTTTACCATAGTTAAAAAGGAACCTGGATTTATTCGTGAAGGCTTGCAATGGTTTTTGTAAGATAAATAATACATGTACCGGTATACACAGCAGAATTAGAATCGAACTATCCTCCCGTCATTATTGTTCAAGTTGAACATTGAACATACACACAGATTTAGGTGTCTTTTAATCTATGCATGACTTGAACACCTTGAATGATGGATGTCATAGGGCCATAGGCTTATATGTGTGTGTGTGTGTGTGTGTGTGTGTGTGTGTTAGGTTAGAGATCATTTATCTTCTTTAGAAAACCTTACAGTTTCCCTCCATGGATACACACTTATGGAGATAGTTGAACCACCACTACACATAATGTAAGTGGGCAACTAACTGTAAAGGCTTCTTCCAAGCCGGTCCCATGGTCCATGGATCCAAATTTTGGCACCGATACGAGGATGTATGACCTAATTATCTAGAGGTGCAAACGAGTCAAGCCGAACTTTGTAGTGTTCGATCTCAATTTGTTTATTAAACAAGACTAAAACTCGAGCTTGAGCTCAGCTCGTTTGTAAAGGAGTTGAGCCCTTAATGAGTCGAGCCTGTCTAATTTAGTTAACGAGCATCTTTAAAAGAGCTGTGCCAATTAAGCCGAGCATTAAAAAACCGAGCCACCAGCAATTTGTTTCGTTTGCAGCCCTATGATTATCTTTTATTATGTTTTAAACCTGACAATTCAAAAAGATGACACCATTAGTGTGATAGTGTTAATTCGTACATTTGTTTGCCGCAAATCCCATTTCGTGACATTCTACACGGAGGGCCGTGTAGAATTTGATCTCCTATAAACCACATCAAGGTCAAGGTCTTTGTCCCTAGTGTTAATGTCATATCTTGCTTTATTGCTGTCTAAACTAGGGGAAATATATGGATTTTTGTAGGGAGAAATGATTTTGCCACTCTATTTTTTGTTAATAAAAAAGAAAGTAACAAAATCAACAGTCTTTTTGTGTTTCTCTTATTATGTGATGGTCTTGTTCCATTTTTGTCAATAGAAAGGGCGGATCGAGGGTCAGATGAATATAGGTGACCGCCTACATTCCTGGTTTTTATTCACGGACACAAAGAGAGGTTGCTGACACTCTGCAATGAAAGACGTTGGATCCATGAGGTGAAAAATTGTAATATTCAAGTTTTGGGAGGAGTGAGTGCAAGCTTAGTGGCACATTGGTTGGAAGCAAGAGCTTTAATAAATAGATTAACACCCACCAAAGGCTACATGGTACATACTTAGGTATACCTTTAAGGCCAAGTGTATAGGCTAAAAGAGGATCCATGCATGGTTAGTCGAATCTGGTTATTACATTTTTCCCATCAGAGAAGCAAGCTATTGAGATGCTGCTATACTATATATTTGTTCAAGTGATTTCTCCTTATTTGACTAGTCTGTTTTTGATAGCTATATATTTGGAATGGAGGAATGCTGCTATATTAGCTACCTTTTCAAGTGATTTCTCCATATTTGACAAGTCTGTTTTGATAGCAACATATTTGGAATGGAGGAATGCTGTTATATTAGATATTTGTTCAAGTGATTTTCTCCATAGTTAACAAGCTTTTTTTGATAGCTACACATATTTTTGTGATTCTCCATATTTGACTAAGTCTATTTTGATAGCTATGTGACTATTCCTAGTCCTTCATCCGTGCTGTGTTGAAACCCACTAGTCCACTAATTGATGGAAACTCAATACCCATTACCGCACTCGAGCTTTTTTGTGTTCCCCACTTTCCATTTCATCTGTGGGATGGAGCTCAATTCTGATGTAGTGGTGACGCCACCAATGGTTAGTTTAGCTGGCAACTGAATGTCATGACATTGTATATCGCAAATTTGCTTGATTCATATTCATTTTATTATGTGAGAATTCCAAAAAATTCCGGTTCTTCAATTCATTGTGCATAGGATGGTTAGAAAAATTTGTGAGCTCAAATGCTTTTTTCCACTGCTTTCTTTTGTGTGTGTGTCAAATCAGTTCTTAGATCACACGGAGAACAAAGGCGTTCTGCATATTTACAGGACAGTAGTAACTGAGACAACCCTTAAACTTTTTCCCGTAAAGTTAAAATGTTGTACCAAAAAACGCAGCGAAAAACCAGGCAGTCCAAAACCAACAACTCACCAACCAAGTCCTAGAGGAAAAAACAACCAACTGAGCCTCAAATATGTACGCATTTGTTTTGAAACAGACTTATTGAGTGACTTAGGAAGCTGTCTTGGGTCACCCCTTTTGCTTTCCAATTGCAGTTAATGGTAGGACGACATAGTGAGTGACTATGGAAGAATTAGGAAGTGACTTCAGAAGTCGTCTTTCATTATTGCTTAGTTGAAACCACGTCAAACCAGTTGAATTGGAAAGTTGGAAACCCACTGCACCACCAATTTTGTCAATGGTTACGCGCGGCAGTACTGCTAACTCCGAGACAGGCAACCGCGTCTATCCCGCCATTCATTACATCGAGTACTATATATTGGCGTGAATAGTTTAACTATATATTCATATATTGTGTTCCCAAGTGCCATTCCATCTGCGGATAAAAAAAATTGAACTTGTTGTAGTTGGATATATAAGGCTCAATTGTGGTGTTTTATGACGGTGCCAATGGTTTGTGTAGCCTGGCACTGGTAGCACCTGAATGTTATGTTCTATATTACCCTAACTGATCAGGTGCAAATATTGTGTGGATGTGTATCTAGATAACGGACGTCTCAAACCTTAAGATAGAGGGCAAGCAATCTAGATTTGGGTGATACGAGGAAACATGACATAATTATCTTTTGATACGTTTTTGTATCTAATCTAAACAATTGAAAATACGCCACAATATTAATGTTTTTATAATACAAGAGATAAAATAATACTTTCTTCTTTTCATCACATTTATACAAATAAAGGCTAGAAGTTTCACAATTGCGTTCTCTTTGAAACAGCCGCATCTGATCCCTATCCCACACCCGTGTCATGTCGGCATAGGTACTTGGCACCCCAGCTGGATCCATATAACTATGGTTATGTTAGTACTCCAAAAGAACTATAGAGAAATTTGCTGGATTCTTGTTCCTATTATTATGTGAGGTTTTATTAAATTTGATTAATTGTTTCGTTGTGCTTGGGATGGCTAGAAAAGTTTATCAAATTAAGTTTCTTTTCATTGGTTTTTGCAGTTATCCATCCACTACATAAAAAGATCGACTTGAATTTGGACTTGTGGACTCCGGCATCAAGGATCATTGGTGGAAGACTTTGAATCTCTATACCACAAGCATATCAAGGTCCTTAGTGGGGGTTTGTACATTTTCTTCAATCTCTTGCTTTGTTCAAGTAGTTACAAAGAAGCCACCAATGCTAGATCAAAAGACATGATATGTGAAAATACAGGACATCTCTTTTTTTTTTTTCTTTTTTTGTCAATCAATAGGAGAGATCATTACATCATGTATAAATTACAAAGTACAAACCGCGAGACACTATATCAATTGTGTGAGAATTGGCAATATAACTCAACCACTACAAATCCAACATAACTACAAGCCGGTGGATAGACTCACTCCTGACCTCCTAGTGAAATGTAGAAGTCCTGGCTAACTGAGCTAGCCCCAGCTGGTTGAAAATGCAGAACATTGACAAAGAAAAACTAATTACATTGGTATATTGTGTTGCTTAACCAAGCTGTACGTGAGGCTCAATTCCGATGCTATGGGAATGAGAAAATCCTTGCAAGGCCATGCCAATGGTTTGTGCATCTACTCGTGGATGTTCTGTTGGTGTCCGAATTAAGTTTAGGCAAATGCATGGGTTCATATTCCTGTTAATTATTAAGTAGTCTTGTTAATGTTCTTGTCCATACTTTATAGTTTATACTACTGTACACAGTTTTGGTTTGGTTGCTGAGAAAATCGAAGTCAAGAAAAGATATTTGATGGCTTTAAATCCAAAGATGAATACTTAGACTTGTTTGTACTTAATTTAAATTTTGGTGCTCTATTTTATGTGAAAGAGAGAAGAACCTAGCGTTGGCAATGACGTTGCCAATTTCAGCAAGGATAGAAGAGCTGAAATTATTCCTTAAGTAGCCCACAAAACGTGTTGAATCTGGCGGTACTAGGATATACCAGGTTTATGTTAGTACTGCAAAAGAACTATAAAAAAATTTGCTGGATTCCTGTTCCTGCTATTATGTGACATTTTATTAAATTTGGCTGTTCACTGTGCTTGGGATGGCTAGAAAAGTTTGTCAAGTAAAGTTTCTTTTCATTGCTTTTTGCCGTTATCCATCCACTAAACGCAAAGACTCCGAATTTGGACTTGTAGACTCCGGCATCAAGGATCATTGGTGGAAGACTTTGAATCTCTATACCACAACCATATCAAGGTCCTTAGTGGGTTTGTCCATTTTCTTCCATCTCTTGCTTTGTTCAAGTAGTTACAAAGAAGCCACCAATGCTAGATCAAAAGACA